>MCJB01052130.1:49320-62727 GCA_002018475.1 Nicotiana obtusifolia | reverse complement strand
GGGGGGGGGGGGGGATCGGGCTTTGATACTATATGAAAAGAAAACGAATACTGGTTTAATTTAATTCTAAAATTTAGCTCATTAGGCATTAGGCCTGGATTGTTCAAGATCATACGAGAAGAGAGTAATACGCTTCCTCAACAAATGTGTGATTTCCATGAAAGAAAGAAAAACAGATGTGCGATTTCAAGTGAGTAGTATGTTATATACAGTTGTTTGAAGAAAGAATGCGACGGTTCTTTATTAATTGAATAGCCTTCCCGTGTTTAGCAGAAGAATGTAGTTCTAAATCACTTACTAGTTATTTTGAGAGGTTGGTGAATGAGCTTGAGAAAGGAAAACAGAAGAAAGAAAGAAAGAGGGAAGAACTGAGGAAGATGTCCTGGAGGACTTTAGAAATGATTTCTTAGGATAATCTTTATAAATTAGTCAGAGCTAATCTAGTACCAAATTCCTTTATAGCTTTTTAAACTTTAGGAGAATTTGTGCTTTATCTGGGAAGGTGGATGTAACAAAATTAAATTCATAAAAAATGACCCCAACTTTGAAAATTGGGCAGAAATTTGTGTTGTTACTACCACTATTTAGTTATAAAGGAAATGATTCATTTCTCATTTTAAAATTACTAGTCTTAGCGTACGTACGTTGTCGCGTGTTTCGTATCTTAAATAATTTTTGGTAAGAAAATTTCATATATATATTTTTAAATTGTATTTGAAATATAAAATAAAGTGTAAGTTTCTGAAATTGATGAATATTGATCATAAATAGCTAACTCAATAAAGGAAAAACTCTATTCATAGAAATCCTCGATTATTACTCAATATATTCACCTTAAATTTTATTTTAGGTTTATAATTTTATCAGTTCAATTTCACAAGTTATTTTGCTTCATTTTAGTTTTAATAAAAACACATAGCATTGAAGATATTAAGAATGTTTCAATTTTCATTTTCCAAAAGCTATTCTCAAGATTATTCGAGAAGATACAAATAAGTTTAATTAGCTATATTTTTATCACGATTCTTTAAAGTTTTTTTCAGATGACATAAATTAAAAATTGAATTTTATGTACTTTCAATTTTTCTCTCTTCAAAGGTTTCATTGTTATCGAAGTAGTGAGGTTTTAGTTGCTAAGGTATTAAGAAAAAAGAATTTATGATTTACATAACTTTGTCGAAACGTGTGTGGAAGGACAAATATTACTAAAACATGAAAATTTAATAGGGAGGACAAATTAATATGAAGAGTTATTGAATCACTAAGTGTATATGTACATACTAATTTAGATATCTTATTTCTTATATATATATTCATTTTAAATTCCTAAATATTTGCACTTCCTACATAATTCAAATAAAAGAGATTTAATAGGAAAAATATTAATTAATTTAAAATCCTAAATATTAGTAAAATATTTAAATTATATATTCAATATAAAAACTATTTAAGGATAAAAAGTCAATTAGTATTTCTGGTAAATGTTTCGTTCCTTTGTAATATAGATTTAGGCTTGTACGATTTACTATGATAAATTTGCTATCAAATAATTATTAGCTTTGATTGAACATGGATTAAAATTTTGTGATTAAATTGAAAAAATTTAAAATGCATATTTAATTGTTCCAAGTTGCTTTGTAATTTAGACATTATTGTTCCACGATTGAATTGTAACTTAGACATCATTGTACATATTAAACAATTTTAATTTAATATATATATGATTTTATATCCTCATATTACAATTTAATTAGAGATCATACAGAGGCACCGTATAAAGTGTTCTCGTCTTGATTTTATAAGTATTACACCAAGGATGTATTTTCAATTAGTACATTTATATAAGGTAAAGCTAATATTAATGTATCTTTTTCTTACCTAGTTTAATAAGGAAATATTTGATATGCAAAACTTTAATTGATTTTAAAGTTCTAAGTTTTAGTGTAACTTAAATTACAATTTTATCCATTGTGAAAGTTATTTTTATAGGGTAAAAAAGGCGAACGACATTTGTGTAAGAGTTTTCGTACTTTTAATATATGCTAGTTTCTATATAGGTACGTTGCACGAGTATGTCACCTCAATCACAAAAATTACTTTCAAAAATATTATGAAGCAATTGACATTAACACTATTTAAGATGTTGAAAATTAGTGATAATACATTATTCATAAAATGATTGCATGTCGCTTGAACCGACATAGTTGATCAATTTAATTCAGTTAGTTAGATTTTATTTTGGGTAATTCTGGCTTTAGTTCAAACACGTATTAGAAAAGTATTACGGTTTTATCTAGCGGAATAGATTGAACGAATAATCAGGAATTGATATAGCTCTCGATTTTCAAACTTTCTATTTGCAAGTTGCTCTGTGCTTCATATTAAACAAACTCATCGCAATTATCAAAATCAATGTTCACGTAGCATTGTCCTTACAAAAGGAGGCTATCTAGCATTGTCAAATAACATTTGTCTCGGCGGCGATTTATTAAAATCTAATAGAAAAAAATCTTAGTTGATATAAAGTCTCAATTATTTGGTTAAGCCCTTATATGCACCATGAGATAGGAAACTATTATTACTAATCATAATTGATGAAAGATATAAAAATCATCTTTTACGTATGCAAGATCAGGGGCGGAGGTAGCATGGTGGTTACGAATTCGGCCGAGCCCAGTAATTTTAATTCAAACTCTATATTTGTATGAAAAATCAATTAAAATATATAAATTATTAATTTAGAACCCAGTAAGTTAACAAGACTAAAATCCCGAACCTGCTAGCTTTAAATCTTGGCTTTGCTTCTGTGCAAGATATAAGGTGACATAACAATTTTCATGAACCATTTCTTCTACCTCTACCGTGCAACCATATAGCTAATAACAAGAAATATGTATACTGAGTTATTTTATTTACCATAATAATTACTAATCAAGTATATCATTAAAAATACTAAAAAGTAAAGCCAAAACAAAAATAACTGAAAATTTTTAGCATTAAGAAATACAAGAATAAAGAAAAAGCAAAAACAAACTGTGTTAGGAAAATTATCTTTAGTTGGCAAATAAAAATACGTTATTGGGATGCACCTTAAAGAGAAGAAGCTTTGGACATGCTTATAGCATAGTAATAGATATGCAATCAAATGTGAAGTTTACTATATACCTATCGGCTTTACGTGATCTGAAAATATATGCGGCAAATAGGCATGCTATAACTCTTTTTATATTGGTAAAAAGGTATTCTTATATATGTGAGATTAATATAGCTTTAGAACTTCAATAATAAGTAGGACACTTAATTCGCATAAGAATTTCATGTGAATTTGTGTTAGGATAAGTATTTTGGTGTGACAGTTTTATCCAAAGCCAATTATCTTTTTCAAAATATATTTTAATTTTTAAAGGGTATAAAAGTCGATCAATATTTTAAAAATATTTTTATCGTTTAATATTTAGCGTAAAATATTCGTGCTTTTATAATAATATAAATATAGATAAATATTGTTAAGGGGAAGCAGTGATGAGGAAATTACTACTATAATTTGAACTAGTGATATAGGGTTTATTATTGCGGGTGTTATCGGGTTCAAAATGTGACATTTTAAAGATGATTTTAACAGTATCAAATTGACATCATCATTAAATCAGTTTTTAGAAGCTATACACGTAATTAAATGTCATTGTCTTCGAAATTATCGATTAATTCAGATGTACCCAAATCAGAAAACCAAATCGAAAAGTCAAACCAAATAAATTTAAAAAATCCGATCGGTTTGATTTGATTTGGTTTTAGTATTGAGTAAAAAAATCCGAACCAAACCGACTAATAAATATATAACTTTTATATATACTTTTAAGACAAATAAAATTTTCTTTAAAAAAATATCTAGAAATATTTGGGATTTTCTTATAGGATGTAATATTTAATAGAATATGAAATGTTCCCTTTTTATTTACTTTACATAATGGGTTGTATCATCGACTTCTTATTAAGTGTTATTGAAATATATCAATTTCTTTTGTTCTTCCATATTAATATGTCAAGATCTATTAAAGTTATACATCTTTTTCGAATTTGAAATGGTATTTCGATAATTAAAAACTAAATAGAACATGTCATTATTTAGGTATCATATTGATTTTTATGTTTAATTATTAAATTCAGTTAACCTTGATAATGTACATCAACCAAAAATTATTGTTAGATGAATAAAAAGATAACTATCATGCGTTACTAAAAAAAATTATTCCATAAAATTATTTTAATACATCATATGTTTGTCAATTTTTTTAATTTTCACTAAACATATTTACTTATCAAAATTTTAACAAAATAAGATTGAAATAATATTTATATAACAAAAAAAAAAATCTGAAAACTCCAACAAAACACAACTAATCCAAATCGACATAGTTAGTTTAATTTTGGTAAAAACCTAACATACTCCTAATAATCCCGTAGTGAAATAAAATAATGGCGTCACAATGTGATAAATATGACTCCACCATGTTGCATCCAAGGGAATCCCTCGAAGCAACCCGACCCGTAAAATCACTGTAAATTGGATCCAAAGGCTGCGAAACTGGAGAGAGACCAAGTGCTGGACGCAAATCCTCAAATCTTCCGGAAGGTTAGCGAAGAAAGTTTAAGAGGACCCAGGAGAGTAGTAGGGTTCATACACACACACACTCTCTCTCTCCTTTCTTCTCTCTCCTCCATACTCATTTTTCTCCTCCGAATCATATTTTGAATTCGACCGAAATACAAACGTAGAGATACGTACAATTTTGTTACCCTCTCGTCGATTCAGGTACATTTATTAAAGATCCCTCTTTTTCTGATCTGTCTTTGTTACGAACTATCCATTTTCCAGATTTCAATTGCTTGATTTACTACTCTACTTTGATGTAATTATGTAGATATTTGTATACAAGTACGTCTGGGCTCTTACTTTTGAGCAAACTGCTACCGATTATATGTATTAATTGTGTTTATTAGGTTTGCTCTGTGTGTTAATGTTTACAAAATGGGTGGGTGGGTTTGCCACTGTTCTATTTAGTTGAAAAATGATAGCCTGCTTTTTCAATGGACCTGCACAATTAACTTTTATACACGTTTTTATCCATATTCAGAGGAAAAGTATACCATGCATTTCGTGTTTAGAAACCACATGCGCTTTGCTAATTGTTCCATAACATATTTTAAATCTTTCAAGACAATGTAAAGTTAGCAAAAAGACGTGTTATTACCTAAGAGTTTCACTTAATGGTTGAAATCAGAAAATGGGTCTCATTTCTTGTTTGGATATTTTCTAAGAGGTCCTTCTGGCTTGCTTTTTCTATTTGGAAATACCTTATGTCCTTATTAGCTGTCTTTATCCGAAAGAGGAAAAAAGGTGACCCCCTTCAAAATTAGGGCAAATCTGGGAGGTAATTATACTTGTTCGAGTTGAATGACCTTTATGCTCATATTTGAATTTTGTTCATGCACAAATACTGTTCTTTTCATATTTTTTCTATTGCAAAGTGCCAAAGTTGGGATATTGAAAGAGATTTTGATCCTTCGTGTTCTTTTACAAGTTAAACAATCTTGGTTAGTTGATTGTTTTGTCCATCTTTTTTACACAAAGAATAGTTTATATTTGGTATACTCATACGGAGGGGGGCATGGTTATAAAATTGCTGTTATCGGCTTGTGGGATTAGTATTTGGATAATAGAAAAGATGTTTTTGATAAAAAGGCAAAAGATTATATAAAAAATGTTGCAACCATATTTTTATTCCTTACTCCTCTGCCACCATGTCGTTGGAAGAGGGGGTGGGGGTGGGGGTTGGTATCACTTTACTCTCTGTTAATTGATGGTAGTTCAAAGGTATAAAAGAACTATAGTTCATAGCTATGAAGAATCTTGCTTATTAAACTGAGTAATATCCACAATCAAGACTTCATAATATATAAAAACATATCTTGCTTATGAAATAAGGTACAAAAAGGTTAAACATCATATATTAAAGCCATTAATTTGCTTGCATTATGCATTCACATACTTTTATCAAAGATAGGGTGAAAATCTTTCCTCTTGCCAATATTGTGTTAAAAAAAGACTTCTCTGATTAGGCACCCAAGGGTGTGACCTTACTTGTCAATAATGTGGTGCAAACCTCGGATGTCTGTTCAATCCCATCGGAGAGACAAAAAACACCGGATGTTTTCCCATCCGCTTAAGTTTTGTAGGACAGAGTTAACCAGGACATATACTGGTGGGAAGTAGTCCGTATACCTCATGGAATCATCGAGGTGCATGTAAGCTGGTCAGATATCACCACTATAAAAAAGACTTCTTTGATCAATATCTTTGTGTAATTAAACTTCTTTGATCACTATCTTTCTGTAATTAAATTTCCCTCCAACTTTAGCCTATAGACATTCTCTCAATTCTATTACAGAACCAAGAACCATGACATTGACGGGTGATATTAGAAAGATGATGCCTATTTTGATCTCTAAGTTATTTACCTCTAATTGTTGTCTTATTTCTTTTTTCTCAAAACCTCCACTCTTGTTTTCTTATCCTTTTTTTCTCTTTTCTTTTCATGTGGTTTTTTTAAACTTGAATTTATGTTATAGTTACGCGGGACATGTCATTGCTCCAGCTTACCGAGGATATGACCCATGATAGAAAGACGTGGAGGTCGAGGATTAGGGTTGTAGGTTGACAGATAATAGTGTGTTTCTCCTAGGCTTACAAGTAGTACTAGGACTATTTTTGTGTTATCTTATTCATGATTCTTTACTATTACTTGCTGTGTCATTCGTGCCCGTTGCCTTAATATATTGTTGTTACTATAGTTTGCTACTTTTGCCTTATCTTCGCTGTTCCTTGATCCGAGGGCTTATCGGAAATAACCTATCTTTATAAGGTAGTGTAAGGTCTGCGTACACACCACCCTCCCAACCTCCATTTATGGGATTATACTGGCTTCATGTTGTTGTTGTTGTTGTTGTTTATTTATGTTATTGTTCTCATTCGTTTCACTTAAATGTTTTACCTATTATTCTTAATCAAAAAAGAAAATGTACTTGCGGGTGCCGTATGTTTGTCTAAAATCATTTGTGATCTAAATCTAGGCTCTTTATGAATTTTCCTCAAAAATTGTGATGCACAATTGTTCTTTAGTTATAAGTGCAGGAGATAATTGAGTCCCCTCTCTTTTATTTTCAATTTTGTTGGTTGAAGTTTAAGTTTTCATTGGCATTTAGAAAAATACTACTCTCTCCATCTTAATTTAAGTGGTACTCTTTCCTTTTTAGTCAGTCCCAAAAAAAGTTACCTTTCTTTATTTAGAAAAAATTATCATTAGAATTCCTACTTTACTTTTGATGAATTGATTTACATCCACACAAATATCTATGGTTTGTTCTAGACCACAAGTTTCAAAAGTCTTCCTTTCTTAAACTCTATGCCGAGTCAAACACCATCACATATATTGGGATGGAGTGAGTAATTAGGAGCATTTTTCTCTTTTTAAATTTTAACTTTTATTTTGTAGAACTCTATCATTCTTCACTATTATCAACGACGCATTTTATAACTATTCTTTTTGACATTTTAAATAACCTATTATTTGTTACATAGGTGAGTCAAATAACATAAATGAAAAAGAGAAGCTCAGACACATTATAGTACCAAAAAAAATCTAAAAGAGGAAGTTGTTAATTAGAGGCCAAAATAGACATTGTATTTCTGAAATTACCTGTCAGTAGTCTTGAGATGGAGTGGGAGAATATCTATGGTCTAAACTCAAAAGTCGGCATGGAGAGTGATTTTTAACAAAAGGCTGGAGGTAAACTATTTTTACCTGTTAAAGGCATAAACTTCTTGGTCCACTGGAGACGTTCTGAAGCACCACTATGTGTTGGATGTTGGGTTTTTTCGTGAGAGCACATTTGTGGTCGTGCTGGTTCAGTAGATGAGCATTTAAATAGTGGAGGTTTTCTGCTCTACTTCCTAGAAGTGGTTCGAAAGATGAGATATTGTAAAGAGAGGACACCAATAATTCAGTTCTCATGTTATGTTGATCAGCATTGTGTTACTGAACACTTTTTTGGTGATTTAAGAAATTTTTAATCCTCTAGCTTTCTTTCATTTAGGACAGCAATTTTCACTGTTTTAAGAAAAACTTAAATGAGTACGTGTAAAATATATAAAGAACTAACAACATAAATGAATTGGCCCAAGCTCTAAGTGCAGAGTTTATGAAACATTGAAACCCTTGCATGATATATTTTTCCTTCTTTCCAGTTTTTGTTTTAACAGTTTAAGTTGTTCTTTTAGCGAAATTACTAAAATCTCCACCCTTTCGCATTGTTTCTTTGTTCCCTTTATTTTGGGGATGGGGACTGTATCTTCTTTACCAGAAAATGACAAAAACTAGCAAGGTGCGGCAGGTACTTGATTTCCAGAACCATGATTTGCTATCTTGCCGCTCAACGGTGTGCAAAAAGATTCAAAAGGAGAAACGACCAAAATCATCAGAGAAGAAAGAATGGGAAGGGGCAACTTGCTCAGTTTGCATGGAGCATCCTCACAATGCAGTGCTGCTGCTCTGCTCTTCTTATGACAAGGGATGTCGTCCTTATATGTGTGCCACTAGCTGTCGTTTGTCGAATTGTCTTGAGCAGTACAAGAAAGCCTATGCTAAAGTTACTTCAATCGAGGGCTGTGAATCAGGGTTGCTGTCAACTGATGATCCAAATTGCTCGTCAGGAGCAGGTTCTTGTGCTGGGAAGTCGGTAGTTGAACTCCTATGCCCACTCTGTCGTGGGCAGGTAAAGGGTTGGACGGTTGTGGAACCCGCACGCAAGCATCTAAATGCAAAGAAGAGAACATGCATGCATGAAAATTGCTCATTTGTTGGAACGTACAAAAAGTTAAGGAAACATGTAAGGCGGGAGCATCCATCAGCATGCCCCCTTGAAGTAGACCCTTCACATGCAGAGAAATGGAAGAAGCTTGAGCATGAGAGAGAGTTGAACGATGTGTTTAGCACAATCAGATCTGCCATGCCTGGGGCAATTGTAATGGGAGATTATGTAATAGAGGGTAACTTTGGTGGCTTCCACAGGAATTTTGGATTAGATGACCACCCCGGTGAGACTCTTTTTAGGTCGGAATCTAATGGCAATCACTGGAATGATATTGTCCATTCAGATGATGTTTTTGATGATGGCTATCATTCATTTGATGAGGATGATTTTTTCGTCCATCATTCTGGCAGTGGGGCTGCATCTAATGTTTTCAACAGAATTTCTCGACTTCGTAGTAGGCTCTTATTGGGAAGGTCAAGGAGGCGGCAAAGACATCGAGCCAGTAGCAGAATTCGGTGATTTATCAGGAAAAAAGTTTTATGAGTGGTTGGGGCGAGGACATGTGTTTATTAGATAATGACTTTCTTTGTCACAACACGAAGAAAAAGGTGTCAGGACATCCATATTTTGGATCCTAACCACGGTTGTTGCAGTTTTAGGAGGATTGATGACACTGTTTACAGCAAGTTGGAGTTCCTTTAGTTGCCTGTAAATTGGAACCAGATTGCATAGTAAAGTAAATTCCACCCTCCTCCCTACTGTTAGGTACTTAAATTTCATGAACTAGGACGTAGTTTCATAAATTGACTTGACTTAAAAGAGAATTTTATTTCTCTTTCATTGGATAGACATCCTTCAGGAATGAAGGGTGCGGTGTTTATGCATGGGGTTGATTTCATAATCACGAACTAGTATTTGCTCGTATTGTGTTTTGTTCTGTACTTTTGCTGATTCGTTTAAGAAGCTGATTTTAAAAAACTTGTCATTATGTCTTACCGGCTTGCATTGGCTGCGTGATTTATCATCTTTGTTTTTGATAGTTCGATTGGTCTTTTCATGCTCCACGTTTGCCTTATTTTGTCCTTTCCTTTTTTATATCTATACCATATTAAAAGTTCGAAGTTGTTAGCGAAATGTCGTTCGTTCTTTTTACCTTTTAGAAGTAGATTTTATATTAATTATAATTATAATTTAATTATTCTCTTAATATTTAAAACTTTAAAATCAATTAAATTTTGGTTACATATATATGGAAACTCCTAAGTTTTAGGAATATAAAACAAAACAGAAATTTACTTATAAATTCTTTCCTTATTTAAATTGTGTAAAGAAATTATAATTTTGTTCTTATGTGTATTCGATAAAGTGTATATAAACGTGTTAGAAATCTACCAATAAAATTTTAGATCTAATTTTAAGTCTCAAAAATTGAAATTACTATAATATGTAAATAAGTTTAATACGACATGTTTAGGTTTTGAAAATAATAGTAGCATTTTAATTTAAAGTAATAACTACATTAATGTACTTTAAGTAAAGAATACGTTAAATTACATATTGTAAATTATACACATAGTATATCACAAATTCAATTACCATACTCGATAAGTAAAACATAGATAAGATGAATTTATATAATAAAATTAATAGAAAATAAAATAACATGCATTTATTAATAAGTAATTTAAGGTACTAGTTAAAAGAGCTAAAAGAAAACATAGAGAATGAAGATATAAATTGATATCCCTTATGGAATTAGTTATACAGAATCAATAATATTTTTTTTAAATATAAATTTGCACATTTATTTTAATTCAAAAATAATCTTTATATGATTTTAAAAAAAAATTATACTCATTTAGATAGATTATACGCACAACAAATGCACCGTAAAATTAGTAATAACTCAAAATTAGGGTTCCCCCACCCCTCCTCTTTTCTTTTTTCTCATAGTGTCTCAAACCCTTGCTGTGATGTTGGTAAAAGGTGGCTCAGTTGCCCCCGCTACCTCTCGTAACGTTTGGATTTCATAATCGGTTCCATATAATGAGTTGATGTTTCTCCAATCGGTTCCATATATTGGTTATGGTTTGGTTGTAGTGCAGGTATTAATATACTGGTTTGACTTGCAAGCAAAACTTGGGTTTGAAACATTAGAAAGTCAATGCGTTCGTTTTTGGTAGATTCTCTTGCTGCTATATATGGACTAGAGTTGCAATTACAAATTTGATTTACGATAATACTGTTACGGGGTAAAATATGCTATGCTAAGTAATTGCATAAAAGAGTGACACGTGGAGCCGAAGATAGAGGATGGCAAAAACCGAAGACAACTGTTCTATTGTTACCGGAAAGAATGATGTCATAACGATGTAATAAATGCCTGCCATCCGGCAACATTTAATGGAGAATATTCTATAGCATTTATTATACTGCCTGTTACAAAGAATTTGTCATTCATGCCAGCTGTTATGCATTCTTCGATGACCCTTATAATTGACATTAAAGAAGCGCATGATCCTAGGATCTTTTCCCTAGATATGCAGTAAATAGTAAGCTCTATTATCATTGTAAAGGGCACGCATTTTCTGGCAAACGTACGTTATAATCTCTTCAAAGCTTTATATAATTTTACCTTCTTACTTTTTGATTTTATTACTGCTATGCCCGGAAGCCTTACTCGCCGAACTACTGTTTCTGCTATTTCATCTTCATCTCAAGGTTAAGTATTGCATATTTTTTCAATTCTTTTGTTATTTCAGGATTGAATTAATTCAGTTGTCTAGAAACCACGTATAAAATCAACTGTACGTTTACGGATAAACAGTTTGGTGCCCACCGTGGGGCCTAGACAATCGTGTAATTAAGTTGGTCCTTGCCTCTTTTACTAACGAGTTTTGATTATTTATTCTTAGCAAAAATCACAAAAAATGCCAGATAATGGTGTTAACAACACACACAATCTTGAAGCCCAAGGAAACCAGCCTCAGCACGAGGATTCAATCAGTAACACCCAAAATGAGGGAAACAATAAGATGAGCATATTGTTGAAGTGGTAAGGGTCCTGCAGGAGCAACAAGAGGTTATTCTATGCCATCTCACGCACCAGGATAAGGTTATGACGGAACTAAAGCAGACATTGTCGCGTGCTTCCAATAACGGAAATGGACGAGGTCCAGTTCCTCCCGGTGCTCCCGCGAATCAAACAACACAGAGGGTTAACAACAACGCTTCGAGGGGCGAGGTCGCCTTTGATGGGGCCGGGGGGAGCGGGTTCGGTCACAACAACGAGAGTGATCCCTTCAAAGCAAACTCTTACTGTTTATGAGGGAAGTGAATGCCAACATGGACCAAATCTCGGGTGCACCACTGGTGCTGAAAGGGACGGACTCAAAGAAGTATACTCAGTTGCCGTACAAACCAAGCGCGGCACCAGAATTAATCCCGAAGCGGTTTAAAATGCCCGACGTGCCGAAATATGATAGGACTTCAGATCCTCAGGAGCATATTACCGCCTATACAACGGCAGTGAAGGGGAACGATTTAGCTGCCCACGAGATTGAATCGATTTTGATGAAGAAATT
Organism: Nicotiana obtusifolia; assembly: GCA_002018475.1. Classification (NCBI taxonomy): domain Eukaryota; kingdom Viridiplantae; phylum Streptophyta; class Magnoliopsida; order Solanales; family Solanaceae; genus Nicotiana; species Nicotiana obtusifolia. The sequence goes on along the minus strand of MCJB01052130.1, from coordinate 50,272 downwards.
CGAAGAGACTCTCACAGGGGAGCCTTGACGTGGTATTCGTTGTTGCCCGAGCATTCCATAGATTCTTTGAGATGCTCGCGGATTCTTTTATTAAGGCCATACCGGGGCCAGAAAGATGCATGCCCGAAAGTCCAACATATTCAGAATTGTACAAGAAGAGTCCGAGTTGCTACGGGAGTTCGTCACCCGGTTCCAAAAGGGGAAAGAATGTTGCTCTCTGATGTTCCGGATGAATGGACGACTGAAGCATTCACCAAAGGTTTGAATCCGAGAAGTTCTAATGCTTCCCGAAAATTGAAGAGAAAGCTTGCTTGAGTTCCAAGCGACGGCTTGGGCGGATGTTCACAACCGGTACGAGTCCAAGATAAGGATTGAAGATGATCAGATTGGCTTCCTGGCATTGGCAAAAGGTCGAGAGAAAAATAAAGAAAAATCGAAAGACGATTTTGACACAGATAGACGGTCTTCGAGGGTCCAGTTTCCGCCCTACAAACGGGCCGAAGGACGCGACAGAGGTTTCCAATCGGCAGACAGGTTTGTTACCAACAGAAGAACTAATCGCGGTCGGAACAACATATCATTGCAGGACAAAGAAGCGTCATAATCTCACGATCCTTCCTATCCTAGGATATCAGAATACAACTTCAATGTCAGTGTGGTAGAATTGGTATCGGCTATGAAGAAAATTAAAGAATCACGGTTCCCGAAGCCGATGAGGTCCGATCCCAGCCACAAGGACTCTAATTTGTGGTGCGAATACCATGGGACGAATGGCCACAGGACTGGGGACTGCCGTCATCTGTGTGAAGAGGTGGTGACACTACTGAAAAATAGCCATCTCAGGGTTTTCTTAAGTGAACGGGCCAAGAACATTAGGTTGCAACCGTGATAACGTGGAGCCCTAAAAAATAAGAAAAGATTCCCCGTGCCAGATGATCAACATGATCTTCGC
>MCJB01052130.1:6780-49300 GCA_002018475.1 Nicotiana obtusifolia | reverse complement strand
GGGGGGGGGGGGGGGGAACGAGATCAACGGGGTTACCTTCTAGGCAGCAAAGAAGACGAAGGTATTAGTAACTCATAGCAAGAGACTCCGGGAAGTAGCTGAAGACGACATCATTTTTACGGAGGAGGACGCATACGGATTGTTGCTACCACACACCGACACATTGGTAATTTCTTTAAATGTACTAGGTTTTAAAATCAAACGTGTCTAGTGAATCCACGAACTTCAGCCAATATCATACAATGGAGGGTATTGGAGCAAGCCAAACTTACCGTAAGCATCATTCCGGCCATAAAACTCCTCGCCAGATTCAATCTCGCAAGCGTGACAACGCGATGAGAGATTCTGCTGCCCACGAATGTCGAAGGAGTGATGAAGAAGACCCTTTTCGAAGTCGTAGATGGTGATATGGGTTATAACATTATTCTGGGAAGACCACGGTTGCACAAGATGAAAGTCGTGCCTTCAATGTATCATCAGTTGCTGAAATTCCCAACTCCCGAGGGGATTAAGTAGATTAAGGGCGATCAACCGGCAACAAGGGAGATGAATGCAATTTTGGTCTCCAGTAGCGAAGGGAAGGAGCATGCGGCATAGAAATTACAGGAATCGGCGCTTGCTCTCGAATCAATTGAAGTTAACTAGGGGGAAGAAGCATCGGAATCTTATCAGGTGCCAAGATACTTCCAGGTACCAGAAGAGACGGATGCAACGAAGTCCACAACGGAAGAGCTTGAGCAAGTCGTGTTATTTGAAAAGTTCTTGGAGAGGAAATTGCACTTATGGACGAGACTACACCCGGAGCTCAGGTCTGGATTTATTGAATTTCTTTAATTTAATGCCGATTGTTTTGCGTGGTTGCATGCAGATATGACTGGTATCCCGACAGAACTGGCCGCACACAAGTTAAGCTTGGATCCCAGCATCCCTACGAGACAAAAGAAACGCCTTATTGTAGAGGCCAGAAATAAATTCGTTAGAAAAGAGGTAACTCGCTTACTTGATATCTGTTCGATCCGAGAGGTAAAGTATCCAAACTGGCTAGCTAACGTAGTAATAATTCCTAAGAAGACCAATAACTTTCGCATGTGCGTATATTATAAGGACTTGAATAAGGTGCGCCCAAAGGATTCGTTCCCATTGCCAAGCATCGATCAAATGATTGATGCGATGACCGGGCACGAGTTAATGAGTTTTCTTGATGCTTATTCCGGGTACACCCAAATTAAGATGAACGTAGAGGATCAGGAAAAGACTTCGTTCATAACGAATTTCGGCACATATTGCTATAATGTGATGCTCTTCGGGATAAAGAACGGCGGAGCCACTTATCAACGACTCGTACATAAGATGTTTGAAAAACAGATAGGGAAAACCATGGAAGTTTATATATACGATATGCTTGTTAAGTCTTTGAACGCATGTGATCATCTTAAGCATTTGCAAGAAATTTTTGACATCCTAAGGAAGCATAACATGAAGTTTAACCCCGAGAAGTGTGCGCTGGGGGTCACTTACGGCAAGTTCCTAGGATTTCTGGTATCACAAAGGGGGATTGAGGTAAACCTCGACAAGATCAAAGCCATCGAAGACATCCCAGCCAGCTATCAAATGTGAAAGAAGTTCAAAGGCTCACAGGGAGATTGGCCGCTTTGAGCAGGTTTATTTCCCGGTCATCAGAGAAATTCCATCGTTTCTTCGCGTTTCTCAAAAAGAAAAATAACTTCGAATGGACCCCGGAATGCGGCAGGCTTTGAGAGATTTAAAAAGGTACTTATCAAGCCCTCCATTACTATCAAAGCTCGAGGAATGTGAAACACTGTTAATCTACCTAGCAGCCTCGGAGTAGCGGTAAGTGCCATTTTAGTCCGTGAGGAAGAAGGTACGCAATCTCCCATTTATTACGTTAGTAGGATTTTAATAGGAGCAGAAACTCGCTACCCGCATTTGGAGAAATTGGCCTTAGCTCTCGCAGTCGCCGCTTGGAAGCTGTGTCCTTACTTCTAATGTCACCTGATAGCTGTGCTGACCACATTTCCCCTGCGGAATATCCTTCACAAGCCCTAACTCTCAGGTAGATTGGCCAAATGCGCCGTCGAAATGAGTGAATTCGACATAGAATATAAATCTAGGACTGCAATTAAGTCACAAGTTTTGGTCGACTTTGTGGCCGATTTCAGTACAGGATTGCTGCCTTTGGAAACCAAAGAAGCAGCGATGGTGTCAGAATCGACATTAGGAGTTTGGACCTTATTTACGGACAGAGCTTCTAACGTAAAGGGGTCTGGACTTTGCATAGTGTTAACTACACCTTCGGGAGACTATCCTCAGGCAGGCCATAAGAATGGTTCCTTTGACTAACAATGAAGTAGAGTATGAATCATTGATTGTAGGACTCAAATCGGCTCGAGGACTAGATTCCGAGGTCATAGAAGTCAAATGCGACTCTTAGCTGGTGATGAATCAGGTCTACGGGATCTTCGAAACCAAAGAGGAGCGCATGCAACAATACGTAGTGAAGGTTCAGACTCTGCTTGCTCGATTCCAGAAGTGTTCAATTATGTATATCCCGAGGGAAGAAAATACAAAAGCGGATGCACTAGCTAACCTCAGTTCATCAACGGAAATGAAGGGATCGAATTTCAGGATGGTAGTACAGGTACTATGAGGTGAATACGACTAATTTGGTATGGTATTGGAGGAATGAGATCATTGAGTATCTCGAACACAGGAAGCTTCCCGAAGACTCCAAGGCATCCCCGGCGCTGCGCGCCAAAGCAGCGCGATATAGCTTTAAAGAAGGCCAACTGTATAGGAAATCTTTCCAAGGCCCGCTGGCCCGATGCTTAAGAGCCCCCGAAGCTAATTATGTTATGCAAGAAGTCCACGAAGGGATATGTGGAAATCATTCGGGTGCAAACTCCTTCGTACTAAAACTGGTAAAGGCAGGATAATATCGGCCCCGAATGGAACAAGACGCCAAAGCTTTCGCGAAAAAGTGCGATAAGCGTAAATGCTACGCACCACTGGTACATCAAACAGTAGAACCATTACACTTAGTTCTATCTCCATGGTTGTTCATGAAGTGGAAAATAGATATCGTCGGACCACTGCCGCCGACCCCTGGTAAGGTAAGATTTTTTTTAATTTTAATTGACTATTTCTCTAAGTGGGTTGAAGCAGGTCTTTATCAGAAGATCGGCGAACGTGAGTTGGTGAATTTCTTTTGGAAGAACATAATTTGCCTATATGGAATACCAAAACAGATAGCCTGAGATAACGAGCCACGATTTTTAGGCGCAAAGATCACAAAATTTCTTGAAGAATTGAAAATCAAAAGAATTACATCTTCGCCCTATCATCCGAGCGCAAATGGTCAAGCAGAATCAACGAACCAAGTGATTATACAAAATCTCAAGAAGAGGTTGGAAGCAGCTAAAGGTGGATGGCATGAGGAACTGCCTGGGTGTTATGGGCATATCGAACAACGGCGAAATCGAGCATAAGAGAAACTCCTTTTTTCCTTAACAAGGTTTTTAACGAGGCAACAACGGAAAGCATACTACAAAGAAGGTTTCAACAGCAACAATAAGACCTTTAATAGCAAGACATATAAGCGAAGAACCACTCCGGAGTGGTTAGATAATCTTTGGCTCGATAGCAAAATTTCCACCGATTAAGTTTGCTATCATGCAAAGGTTACCCGATGTTCACAAGTGTAAACCACTAAGGGATTTTTAGATAGTCTTTGGCTCAATAACATAAATTCCTAAGGGGAAGTGAAGTTTGTTACCAAACTGAAGACTATCTAGCAATTCATTAGTGGAATCCTCGAAGGGTGCAAAACTTCCAGTATTCCAATTCGCTTTCTTTGCATTCGAACACTGGAGGGGGGGTGATATGAGGATACGGCAACAATGATTGCCACGTCGACCGGAATACAAAAACTGGAAACATAGTTGTATCATCGGGACCGGTGATTCCGCAGCCAGTCCCGTAGAAACAAGTTTTACAAGTTAGCCACAAGAAATGACAGTTTCTTTTTAGCATAAGGAATGCTTATGTACTTTTTGTAAATGGAAGGAATAAAGTCCAGTCCTTTTATTTCTATCTTGTTTCTTGTCTGAATGATGAATTGATTTTATCATTTGAAAGTTAAACAAGTACTTCAAATGCTGGCGCTGTAATGAACAGGAGACGTCCTCTTCAAGAGCACTGTAAACATAAGAGGCCCTCTCTTATAAAAACCCTCACGATAAAGGGTTGATTTTGGAAGAACTTGTGCCCGAAATCCAAATGCTTTTGGGTGAAATATACACCCAAGGCCTTACATAATCAGATGCAAACAATAAAACCTGCGCAAAACACATAAGCAAGAAAGAATGCAAAGATGAAAAACTTGCATAAATGTTCAAACGGAAGATTGCAGAAAGACTCATGCCATAATTGAGCAAAATATATTTTTATTCACAATAAACGTGTCAAAACGACACAGGTACAAAAGTTGGGAAAAGAAAGGAAAAGCTAAATTGTTGCATCTCCAGAACCCGGAGGAAGAGAAGCGTTCGCGCCCCCAAGGGAAGTGGGTAGATCCGCCGATGGATCAACATCTTGGCCCTCATCAGTTTGGCCTTCAACATCTTCTCCCTCTGATTCCTCTTCAGTTCCCGAGGTTTCAGAACCGGAAATACAAGAATCGGAAGCATCAGGTCCTGCCGGGAGGCCCTTTCTAGCAGCTGACTCTAGCTCACAGGCTTTAGCGAATTCGGCATTAAAGTCAATGATACCCGCTTTAGCTTCTTCCAAAGTTTTTCTCCTCATACTGTATATAACGTAAGTTTTTTCAACAACGAGGGAAGCTGCTCGGTGGTTGAGTTCTTTTTTGAGTTGGTTAACCTCGGCAGAAATATTTTCCTGGGCGGATATAATGGACTTGAGACTAACACTGAGTTCGCGGAGTAGAGTTGAAAATTCTATTATGCTCAATGGTCTTCTTATACTTCTCCTCCAATTGGGCATATTTCACTCCTGCAGCAGCAATCTCTTCAGTTTTGGAGTTCAAGGCTGCCTCTAAGTTGGTCAATCTCTCAGCGGAGGCAACCTCGCAATTGGATACAGTAAGAACAACACTACTGGACTTCAACCCATTTGGCCTTGGCCTCTTCAAATTGAACCCTCAGGGAGGTAATCTCTTGGATAAAGGCTTCCACTTCTTGCTCGCTTCGCTGCAAAAGAGTCTCCAACACAGTGGCCTCAACAGCTTTGGCTTCCAATTTTGAGAGGCGAGCAACAGTTTGGTCCCGCTCGGCCAAAAGTTGATCCCATCCAGAGGTAAGTTCTTCTTTTTCTCGAATTAAACTTTGAAGGCCCTCGGACAGTTAGCAAGTTCCACCGGCCAGGATAGCAAATTGCATCCGGTGGAGACCGAGAAAGTAATGATCCTCCTCCTTTGCGGATCTTCTGAGGGGGCAGCATAATTTTTCCCCAAATTCCCATGAACTGGGGACTGGGAGAGAGGAACATCTTCTTCTCAAACAGATGCAATCGGTGGAGATGATATAGCAGTTGCTGGTAGAAGAATTGGTGAAGAATGAGATGAAGATGATGGTGTAAAGGGTGAGAAGCAGTTGCGACAAACGCAGTGATGGTTGTTGGTTGCTCGTTAACCGAAGACGGCAGTATCCGAAAATGGAAGTTAGAATTTTTCACCATTTCAAATTCCCCCCAGAGCGTCGAGGCATCGTCCTCGGTTGGTGTGACTAACTCAACAGATTAAGCAGTCTGTTAAGTTGAGGAAGGTCGTCGTCTTCTATGTAGAGAAGCCCCCTCCTCGCTAGCTTCTCCATCATCGTCAATCATCACGGTATCTATGGCCGGCCCGGATGGAGGGCTCATCGCCATGAATTCTAGAGACGACCGGGGGGTAGCATTCTTCGCCCTCTTATTATTTTCCCGACCACGGAGAAACGCCTTCTTTTCTGTCGCTTGTTCTCTGGCCAGGGACTCCAAGAAGAAGCACTTGCACCAGAAGAAGATCCAGAGACGCCTGTCTGTAAAAAAAGTTTTCTGCAGCAGCCTTGCCGCATCAGCAGGATCAGCCAAAACGTCCTCCTTTGGGACAACAACTGAACCCTGGGGTAGACCTATATTCACCAGGAGAGAAGAATCAGACAACTTTCTCATAAGAAAAGGTAAGGACAAGATAAGTTCAACTTATCATGATTTTTGGCCTTCCACCCATATTTAGGGACAACTCTTTCCATGAGCTGGTCTCGGGCATAGTAACGTCCAAAATTTTCTGAACCCATTGGTTCAGAAAATTTACGAGTGCGATTCCACAATTTGGAGAAGGAAGGAGCCGAGGCTGAGATGATGTTACTGGTGGCAACTGAAACAAACTGTTCCATCCACCCACGATCGTTATCACCATCCATGTTGGATAGCAGTGCATGGCGTTCTCGCTTGCTGAAGTTAATCATCCCCCTACAGAAGATCTTGGGGGAATAAAGGTTCATCACGTGAGCTAGGGATAGCTCCTCCCACGTTTTTTGGCACAGGCGGCGAAGACAAGCAATCGTTCTCCACACGGAGGGACTCACCTGCGCTAAACATACCTGGTAGCGAAGGCAAAACTCCAAAATAATGGAGTTAAGCTCTCCACTCAGAGAAAACGTCCCAAAAGTAAAGGGATACGTATAGAAGTACGTGAAACCTTTCTTGGTTAAAGTTATCTGTTCCGCCAGATCAGGAGCAATAATGTCCAAAATCCTGGTAATGACAATCTTCCTTCACAGCAGGAATGATAGAAGGACAGATGGAAGAAGGATATTTGCTAATAGCCTATGTACGAGGGCTAACAGAAGGAAACTTCTCTTCGAAGTCATTAGTTGTGACAAGACTTCTAGGGATAATGGTGCTCACTGTAGGAGGAGCGGCTTCATCGGTTTTGTTTTTGTTCTTTGAATAACTAGTATTTTTTTTTAAAAAGAAGCCATTATATGTTATAGAAGAAGGAAAAGCTTTTCTTGTATGAGGAGAGTTAAGGAAATGTTGAAGAACAGAGTACAAATTGAATGAAGAGAGTTTGAGAGAGTTTGGAGAATTATGGGGTGTGAATAAAGGAAATTGATGTGTATAAATAAAGGTTTAGGTGGCTAAATTCGTGGACATAACTACCTCGATAACCAGCAAAAGTTGTGCTGAATCGTGGGATGACGCGTGTTCGGGGTATTAAATGCGGAAAGAAGTACGTCTAATCAACCGTCAGAAGCTTTTCATAGGGGGTTAGAGAAATTCCCGCCAAAAAAAATATTTCTACCAACTTACCGATGACATAAAGTAGGGTAAAATATGCTACGCTAAATAATTGCATAAGAGAGTAACACGTGGAGCCGAAGGCAGAGGATAGCTAAAATCGAAGACAACTATTATTTGTTATCGGAAAGAATAATGCTCATAAAGATGCAATAAATGTCTGCCACCCGGTAGCATTTAATGGAGAATATTCTACAGCATTTAGTACACTGCCCGTTACAAAAAAATTGTCATTCATGCCCGCCATTACGCATTCTTCAATGACCCTCATAATTGACATTAAAGAAGGGCATGATCCTAGGACCTTGTTCGCTAGATGTAGCTATAAATAGTGAGCTTTGTTATCATTGTAAAGGACACGAATTTTCTAGCAAACTTACGCTATAATCTCTTCAAAGCTTTATACAATTTTACCTTCTTACTTTTTGATTTCATTACTGCTGTGTCTGGAAGCCTTGCTCCCGGAACTACTGTTTCTGCTATTTCATCTTCATCTCAAGGTAAGTATTGAATATTTCTTCAATTCTTTTGTTATTTCAAGATCAAATTATTCACTTGTCTAGAAACCACGTATAAATTCAAATATACCCTTTTATGGATATACAGATATTTGTGCGCCAACTTCTTTTTTTTTTTTTTTTTGGTCATCACTCATCACGGTAACAAAAACCATACGAGTATTAATTTGTTAAGTATATAGGAAGCAGATTGAAAAGAACGATTAATGAAGCATTAACTTTATTAAATATTTATATAGGGTGTTGTTTACCTACAATTGAGTTATACTAGTTTTAGGGTACGCGCTTTGTGCGTGTACTTGTACTTTTTAAGAATCATATAAATATTAGACTATGTATTGAGTTATATAAGATTATAGAATGAAATTCAAAGAAAAATTCCTAAAAGTAATGGATATTGTTCTCATTAGTCAGCTCAATAAATGAAACAATTATGTCTCACGAAAGTTTTTAGATGCCTAATTGTAATTTAAGGGGACTTATATCGGACTATTTTATGAAAATTATATGTTCATATGACCTAAAAACAAAAAAATAAAAATGCTCTTAGTACGATGTTTAAATCAAACAACACAAATAAAAAATCAAATATTTTGGCCTTTTAAAGATTGGGAATGAAAAGATTGACCATACACGCACCTCCTAAAAATATTAGTAGTGACAATAATGTAAAGTCTAATGAATATTAATATTAAGTTGATATTTACTGCAAATAACTTAATATAACAAATAATACAGTGAGATGTTGTCATTTATTGGACTAAATGCAAATAAGAAAATGACAATTCATTTATAATGTATTTTTTCTTCTACTATTTTATCATAATTACTTCAAATTTATCAATTTGACTCTTAACATACTATACTATAAACGATTTTGCTCAATGTTCTTCTTACCCTTGATAAATAATTTTATTTATATGATGAATTTGAAAAAGAATTATATTATATTTATTTGCTAATTAGCTAACTCAAAGAAATAATTATTTATTTCACAATTAGATAATAATTTAATTTTTATTGATTCAAATTCTTAATTTTATTGGTGATCGATGAGAATATTCTCAAAACGATTACTGACTTTAATACTTTCAGAAGATAAATTATTTCTTTAAAATTTAATAAAATTATATTTGAAAACTTGGCCTAGTTTTAATTTGCAAATAGTAATAGATAAATAACATAACCTCATCTACATGATGTACCAAAGCTTAATGTCGAGCACTATTGTTTATTCAATGTGTGTAACTTATCATGGTAATATAATATGTATACTGAGATCAAAAATATTTACTTTAAAATAATTTAAATTTTCATAAATAAAAGTAGTTCAATTAAATTAATAATGATAACAATAATAGTCATTATTATTAGTATTATTGTGAATCATTTTTGTTCTAACCCAATTTCCTGGTGCCTTACACATAGACTGATTAAAATTAGGTGGCAATGATGTTATACAATAGAACCAAGAAGCTAATTGTTGGCCTTGCGCACACGTCACTTCGACATGTAAACCTTAGTGGTTGTTTATTAATATTAACGTTCAAAATATTAAGAAAAGTAAATTTATTATAGTTATGGTATAAATCAATAAGGAAAGAATTTTCATACGATAAAATATATTGCTTTTGAAGTCCTAAATTTTAGGATTTTTATATATTATTTTAAATAAGGAGGATTCAATATTCAATTTTTTGTTGATTTTAAATGCCAAATTATTAGAAAAATAATAAAATAACTATTTTGTCTAGTGTGAACTCTATTTTAAAAGGTAAAAAAGACGAATTACATCTCGTTAAGAGTTTTTGTGCTTTTAATATAATATAATATAATATAGATATAGATATATATGAGCTACTGGAGTAATTTATAGTCCTTTTAATTGAAATACAAAGTGTGCACCTGCAAAGACTTCTTTTTTCGAGATAAAATTATATGAGAAATTAAAGGAGCAATTCCCGAATCTGATAACTAGACCAGCCACATTGTGTGGATGACAAACATATACTACTACCTATTTTTAAGTTTATGAATCTTAGTACTTGGTCGTCTTTACCAAAGAACTGTAGCTGAATGTGAATTTGAAATTCATGCACAACCACAGTTTGAGAGAATACAACAGGAAAATTGAAAAAAATTACTGTTATAAGAAACTTAAAAATATGCAGTTAAAGGAAACAATTAAATTAAGCTTCAATGCTTAATTATCCCTTTGATAATTTGATCGTCATGATTGCTTACTGAATTGCCAGGCACCTAAAATGTCCTTAAAGAAGCACTTCAGTTTATTCTGCATAACACAGCAGAAGAAAGTCACAAAGTAATCACAAATTAATTGACAAGGCAAATCATATTGTATAAAAGTGGATTTAAGTTATATACTCATTATAGAGACAAATAAATAATTACTTTAATAAATGGTTTGATCGTATAATTTCTTTTACACCATCAAATAAATTGGCCTACAAGAATAAGTAACTCTTTCAATCAAGTCTGATTTAATAACATAATAAATAGAGCCAAAATTTACTATAACCAATTAAATTATATTAATAGTGCAGAAATTCTTTACGGCAATATATAACACTTAAATCCTTATTATTAATATAGGGGATAAGAGCAACACTCACACAAAAATGAGTTGTCTTCCTTTTTACTCCTTTAAGCTTTCTCCATTTTAACCCTCTTTGACAGCATGATTCTTCTCCATCACCGTAGCCTTGTGTTCCAATGTGCTCATACCTCCATTGCTTATCTTTTCGACGGAACAAACGGGAAAATGACAATCTAATCCTTCTTGTCCATCTGCATTTCTGCACAAAGAGTTAACTTCTATTAACAAGAGACCACCATCACAGGCGGACCTATGTGTAGTGTTAAGGGATTACCGGATCTCGTAAATTTCGGCTAGTGGTGCTCCCATCATGTTAAAATAATTATATAAATAACTTGGCACCCTGAACACTAAAAGCCTTTAGAGGGCACTGTTTGAGAAAAACAGCGGTGTTCCCGTCATGTTAAAATCCTGGGCCGCCTCTGACCACCATATCTCAGACCTCTCTATAACATTCATTCTTTATAACGTCATTTTACTATATTGGTCAAGTTTATTTTGGAACCAACTTTCATGGTATCTTCTGTTATATGTTCTCTGTAACATCATTCACTATAGAAACCAAAAATGTCAGAACAAACAACGCTGTTATAAATAGGATCGACTGTATACCAATCAGGGGCGGATTTAGAAGCAAATACATGGGGCATGTAAATTCATGGTCTCTCAGCTAAATTAGGTATTTTATTTACATATTTTTTAGAATTGATCTAATATTATCTGCTGACATCCATGCTCCAAAGAGGCTAAATAATGCACTTGGTTGAATGCTAAATTATTTACTTAGAGGAGCGGGGATCAAATCCTACTTAATAGTTTTTTGCTCATTTCTTTAATAGTGCACTCATGTTATAAAAATTCTAAATGTGCCTCAGACTAGATGAATAAGCATTTCACTAGTTCCAAGGACTCTTGATTCAGTAGTAAGAGTGTTCATAGTCGAAAGCTTGGTAATATTTTAGTGAAAAAAGGAAAAAAGGACGTGCACTTTATCTATTGAGTTTCAAATTGTGTACCAGCTTACCTCGGAGATGATTTTCTTGGTTATTTAAAAAAAAACGAAAGAAAGAAAAAGAAACAATCATTTCAGCACCATTTAGATGGAATCCTATAAATATATACCTTGTGTTTTAGGTTTGACGAATTGTTAGAATTCCACGAGAGATGCTGATAATTGCCATGCCTTAATTCATGAGCATAATTCAGGAGTTGTGCTCGGCGATCGTAACCTTGCTTTCTTGCCGTGCTAGGCCTTGTTAAAAATGGCTTTGGATGATTTCTTTTCGAGGGATTAGATCTATGTTTTGAATCTTTACTTGATAAAGATTCAACATAAACACTGATTATAACTCCTCCTTCCCTTTTCATTATCAAATTTAAGTGATAGCTTATTCTACCAAAATTGGCCTTTGGAATGATAATACAACATTTCACCGGCTAGTCTATATTGTCACATACTATTGCGCTTGCAAAGGTAAGTAGGCTGCTGTTCTGATAAAGAAACTACTTTTGCGAGGTTACAGGTATGTTTTTCGGGGTCTTTGGCCGATGAAAACTGAGAATTAGTTTGGGAACCAATTCCAATTTGGAAAACTTATATATTCTCAAGGGCACAACTTAGTGGCCACAATTTGATCCTTATATATATGACCTCCTAGCAAATGCTGTCCAATTGGATCTTCTTCACTAATTTGGTGTACAAAGTATTTTGCGTTCACATAAAGTATGAGGAAGAACGTACTCCAAGAAGTATGATGTAGGCAGCCTAACCTGATAGAAATGTCAATGACGAATTTCATAATTCGAGCATGTGACCTATAAGTTATACGGAGACAACTTACATTAATCAAGTATGGAAAGAAGAAAACATAATTTATGTTCCATTTCTCACATGCTATTTTATTCTACCGACATATTTTACGCTTTTACTTTGTGTTTCCAAAGAGATTTGTAAAATGCCACAGCAATAGATCTAAAAGCATAATGGTGCTGGCTGTTGTGGTAATATGAAAACTCTTTTGCTCCAAAATGGAAAAAAATAACTAATTCTTATTCCTCTATAAAAATTCTAAAGACATTCTATTTTTGGAATAATTTTTTTTAGGGAAGTAAAATAATTGAACAATCTTAAATTCTTTCAAAGCACAAAAAATGAGATTATATCGCAAATAACTGCTAAAGAAGTCTTGCACTTTACCAAGTCAAGGTGGGGTAACCATTTTATTCAAACTCAGTTTACACCAAATTAATAAGTATATTACACTTGTCTTCACATATTTTTATTACGAAATCATCACGTTGGATGGATCTTTTTTAAATCGTTATTTTATATTTTGATCCTGTTAAAAAAAGTTTTGGAAAAATAGTTGGAGGTCAGAATTTTAAATACGGGGACATAATTTTAAAGCACCAAAAATTCCGATGATCACCAGAATTTCACCCACAATGCGAATGCCGAATTCTGATGATCTATTAGAAATTTGTAGCCAATTGTATAAAACTATGGTAACCGTCAAAATTTCGTAACGTAACTTACAAAATTATAGAAACTATTAGAATTCTAGCGAATCACCATAAGACTTGCCATACTTCAAAATTCTGACGAAAAATTATTTTCATAAAGCTTTTTTTACAGAGCGTAAATTTAAGTGGTGGTACCGAATGATTCATATTTGTGTCATTCTTCTGGGGAAGTGCACAAATAATTATTCTTAGAGATGCTATTTAGAGATTGCCAGTACTTATCTTATCCTGAGAATTTGAATTAAAGTTCTTATTTCAAGATAATTCAAAAATTCCGATAAGTTAAACTAAAAAATTAAAATTCAAAATATATTGACTAATTGCTCTATACCAGCCCCTTAAAGTGGCTACCTGGTGTAAAATTACGATGGCCTTAATGAATGAGTTTGGCCCAGTTGGCAGCCTCTGAAAAATAGAATAACTAAAACGGCGAAGTCGAAACTGTCCTAAGGTGCAAAAATGGCTGCTTCTTCTTCCAAAAAGCTGCTTCTACTTCGAAAACCGCTTTGCAGAGCTCTCAAACCTAATTTCTCCCCGTCTCCCTCTTCTTCAATGATACTAAGATCATTTCTTTCTTCTTCTTCTTCTTCTTCTTCTTCTTCTTCTTCTACTTCTTCATCTTATAATAAATATCTTCTAGAGCCTTCGGTTACTATTTCCAAATCGTTTCTCTCAGAACTTTCTAGAAGCTATAGCTCGCGCTCGTCTCCTCTCCCAGATGCTTCTCAAGGTCCTGCCTCTATCGATTACCGGTATGTTTGCTATATGTGTAGCAATTTTAGTTCCAGTTACTTGCTTCCTAACTTCCATGTTTCGGATTTTTGTTCATTTTGCTGAGTGGTTGTAGAATTTGCTTGAATAATGTGTTGCAAAAGAATAATTGTTCAAAGATGGAATGTTTTCTTATTTTGATTAAGAGCTTAATGTCCGCATTTTATACCTTATCTTAGAGAATCTTTGACTTTAGGGAAAATGTGATTGACTGTCTATGTAATTGAGAGAGATTGGATCTGCAGGTTACAATACTGATCTGTGGGAGCTGCGGTCCAGTGCTAGAAGTGTCTGTGGTAGTAGATGGGTCTTAATGTTGATTTACACTTGCGTCTGATAAAGGATTAGCTATTTTGGGTTTGTTTCTACTGATGATGCGTCGCATGGTTGATGTTCAATTGTTGATGTGAGGTAAAATTAAGGCAGATGTAAAATCAAAAGTCTTATACAAAAAGTAGAGAAAGAAGTCACCAGAAGCTTCTAATAACTGCACATAAGTATGAAATTGTTTTATCTGGCTCTTATAGATCTTATACGGAGGAATACTAAATTGTCCGGTAAGCTAATACTGAATTACTAGAAAGTAAGAAAGCATGACAGATTAGAAGTAAATTGGGAAAGATTGAAAATTTGATGATACTCTCTTTTCCTAAGTGTTAGAGGGAAGAGTATTTTAAAACATTTGCACTATGGATTGTCGTCCAATGGATTCATAACTTATTGCTAATGCCCTACAGAGGAGGTTGTCTCCTCTATGCCATTCTTAGAATGACCTTACATAGTTGGAATTTTATTGATGTAGAGGAAAATGTGTTTGTATCTAACATCTAAATTTATAAATCTACAGTTCTTTGCTGCAGGAAGATGAGTATCACAGACTGGCTAATGCTACTATCCATGACTTGCTAGAGAAGTTGGAGGTATCCTGATGTATTTTGATATACTTAGTTCAAGTATTTACTTTATTTGTATTTATATTTTAGTTAGACTTTCCCGTAATGTACCTTTATCTTAATGGTTGCACTTTGATATTCAATGTGATTGCTGATGTTTATTTAGTCAGTCTAATTGTTGAGTTTGTTTGTCACTATGGATGCTTAACTTATAGGACAAGATTGATATTTGTGGATTGTAGGCACTACATTTGAAAGCTTTAACGGTGAATTAGGCCATCAGCTGGCATTTTGAAACTTCTGTGTGCTAATTTATGTTTAAGAGGGTCTTAGGGAACTTTTCTGATTTGGGGCCTGGGCCAGTATCTTAAACCTACATTTGTTTTTCCTGGTTATCTGTAGTTTGTCTCAAATTTGGTTTTAATACATTTTAGATCGTTATATACTGTAATTTGACATCATATCTTCTTTTTCCGTTTCTAAAAGTTTAGATAGCATCATGAACTTCTCTTAAACCTAATGCATTTTAAGTACGGGCCTTCACAAATCTTAAAAGTATGGTGAACTTTTAACTATCATGGGTGAGGCCAGAAGTTTCATCTTGGGGGCCGCAAAAAAGGGTAACAATTTTTTTTTTTTAGAACGGTAACGATAAATGCAAAAGGTTACAATTGGTTTGCTATAAACTAGCACCAACTTCAAATATAATTCGGTAATTTGTGCTGATATCACAACAGGAAATAAAAAACTTTAGATTGAATTCCCCTTTACCTTCAGTATCAAAAAGATACCACAGAGAGCTTATCTTGTTGAGATACAAGCAAATGCAAATGCTGTTACTTAGCCACTTGGGCTTCTTTTCTTCTTTTATCTACTTTCTCTCACTATTGGGCCCAGAAGCCACTATGTATTTATTTTAGGATTGTAATTAGTTGGTTTGTGTATATAAAGACTGGGCCGGCCCACCTCGTCGGGTAAGAGGAAAAAATAAAAATTGTACAGACTCTTTCTGATTCTGTAAGTGAAATACAAGGAAAACCTAGAAGCTTTAATTTTTCTCTCAACTATCTCACCACGAACTTGGACAAACCTCAATAATTTGCGCTTGAATCAAGTTTTAACATGGTATCAGAGCCAGATCTAGATAGAGCTGGTGATTACCTCTCGTCCGATGTTATCCTCACACTTTTTCATCAGAGTTTTGAGTTTCCGCTGTTCCTTCGTGTTTTGAACTTTTCCAGCAAGTTTTTTCGGGATTGACGATGAAATTATTGCTCTTCTACTAGCACATGAATGTTTCTGGTGATTGATCAAATTTATTTGGAGTTTTCTGAGAAGTCTTCATCAACCTAGGGTTTGGTGGTTTTCTGCAACTGCACATTCAGCTAGGGTTTGCTTGTCTTCGGCACTGATTTTTTTTACAAGGCTGTTATTCCTTCTGGTCGCGAAAGGAAGTTTGGTAAACCTAGTCATCTCTTCTCAATTGTTTGATTTTGTGTGTATTCTTTTTGATTAATTGTGTACAAAATGCCGACTGATGATGTTTCTTTATCTGCGTTACCAACTGCTCGTCCTACTACCTCTCGTTCTGTTTTTCACGAGGATGATTATACGCATCCGTGTCATCCCTTTTATGTGCATCCGTCTGATGTTTTAGGGTCTTCATTAGTTTTTGTACCTTTTGATATTACTGGGTATGGGAGTTGGAGACGAACCATCCTTGTGGTTTTGTCTGTTAGAAATAAACTGGATTTCATTAATGGCTCCTCAGTTAAGCCTCCTAACAGTTCTCCGTTGGCGAGACAATGGTAGAGGTGTAATGATTTGGTCGTCTCTTGGTTAACCAACTCCCGGTCTAAAGACATTGCCCGTAATGTAGAGTACTCTGAACTTGCCAAAGATATTTGGAGTGAGTTGGAGGAAAGCTATGGTCAGGTAGATGCTGGAAGGGTATTTGAGCTTAAGAAAGAGCTAGCTCACCTCTCACAAGGGTCACTTGATATTGCCTCATATTTTAACAAATCAAGCATTTGTGGGATGAAATTGATGCCTTGTCAATTAGTAGAGTCAGGTCTTGCAGCAACTGTGGTTTCAAATCTGACTATTAGAAAGATGATGATGTTCAAAAGGTGTATCAATTTTTGATGGGTCTCAACGATGTATATGTGCAAACTAGAAGCAATATATTCATGATTAAACCATTTTCATCTGTGAGCACTGTCTACAGTATACTGTTGTCAAATGAGAAGCAGAGGCAGGTCTTTACCTCTCCTCAGTTTCTCCCTACATCTGCCTCTTTCAATGCTGGGGTGTCTAAACAAGGGTTGCCTTCCAGAGTTACTTTTGATGCTCAAAGACCCCTTACATGCAAATATTGTAAGAAATCAGGCCACACCATTGACAAATGCTATAAACTACATGAGTATCCTACAAACTTCAAGTTCACAAAGGGGCATGGCGGTAGGAAAACTGCAGCTCATGTTGAAGTGAAC
Organism: Nicotiana obtusifolia; assembly: GCA_002018475.1. Taxonomy (NCBI): domain Eukaryota; kingdom Viridiplantae; phylum Streptophyta; class Magnoliopsida; order Solanales; family Solanaceae; genus Nicotiana; species Nicotiana obtusifolia. The sequence continues at coordinate 32,172 of MCJB01052130.1, read as the reverse complement.
TCTCCTGGTCCTCCTGCTAATGTGGATTCTAATATGGGTCCTGATTCTGTCAAGTCATCTTGAGTCTGGTAATGTTTCAATAGCCCCTGGTCTGACACAAGATCAATTCTCCCAGTTGATGATGTTACTGCAACAGTCTCATGTGTATGCTGATTCCTTTACTCCCACTCTAATAGCTTCTGCTAACTTTGTTGGTAAGCTGTCATCAGAAAGTATTCTGCTCAAGTCATGCATGCTTTCACCAGTAGATAGTTTTATTTGGATCATAGACTCTGGAGCTTCTAATCACATGACCTCTCATAAGGATTTACTTTTTAATTTGCAAACACTACCGGTACCCCGTCTAGTTTTTCTGCCAAATGGGTACAAAGTCAAAGTTCATTTAGTTGGATCTTTGACTTTTTCAAATTTCACAATGTATCATGTTCTTTATGTTCCTTCTTTTCAATACAATCTTATTTCAGTTCATAAGCTATTAGAACAATACAATGGAATTGTTTTGTTTACCAGAACTCTTTGTGCTATACAAGCCCCTTATCTGAAGATGCCTCTGGTTCTTGGTAAACTGGACCACAATCTCTATAAGCTTTTACTTCCTGCTGTTGCTTCTCCTAGTACCACATCCTGTTACTCTTCTAGTGTTACTTCCCCTATTATTCCCGTTGTTATTTCCGCTGTCTGTGTTTTCCCTGGGATACAAGCAAATGTAAAGAATGTTAATGTTGTTGATACTGATGAAACACATGGAAATACTAATGCAACCCTGAGGTTTGGCATTATAGGCTTGGGCATATTCTTTTTTCCAGAATGAAACACATCTCTGTGCTTGGGTCACAGTTATCTTCCAAACAGTCCTTTTCCTGCCCAATATGTCCGCTAGCTAGACAAACAAGATTGCCATTTCCTGATAGTAGTATACAAACCACAAAGCCTTTTCAGTTTTCAGTTGATCCACATTGACACCTGGGGTCCATATCACTCTCTTACCTATACTGGCTCCAAATATTTTATGACCATTGTTGATGATTTTTCAAGAGCCACTTGGACCCACCTAATGGGAGCCAAAACCAGTGCTTTTGACCTCTTAAAAGCCTTCATTGGCATGGTTGAAACTCAATTCCAATTGTAGAAGTGACAATGCCTTAGAGTTGGGATCCAACACTGTTGGATCAAAGTTTTTCACTGAGAAAGGGATATGGCATCAGACAACATGCCCTCACACTCCCTAACAAAATAGAGTTGTGGAAAGGAAGCACAGACATTGGAAACTGCTAGAGCACTTCTTTTCCAAACTGGTCTCCCTCTTAGATTTTGAGGAAACTGCATACTCACAGCCACCTACTTGATAAATAGGTTCCCTTATAATGTATTAAAGGACAAGAGTCCCTATGAAATCTTATATAACAAACTGCCTACATACTCAAATCTTAGAGCTTTTGACTGCTTATGTTACTTTACTGTTCCAAAACCTCATAGGGACAAACTGCAACCTAGGACTGTTCCTTGTGTGTTTATTGGTTATCCCTTTGGGAAGAAAGCCTATAAGCTGTATGACTTACAGAATAAAGCCTGTTTTATCTCCAGAGATGTTATATTTCATGAATATATATTCCCTTTTATTCACTCTGGATCTACTTCCCCGGCTATGTCAAATTTACCATTTTCTGCTTGTTTTGATCACTCTGTTAAGCAGAATTCTTCATTGTTCTATGATTCCTTTTACCCTGCCCCATTAGTTACCTCCTGTTTCTCCTCATCCCTCCAACTCTGCTCCTCATGACTCTGAAATATCTCTGAACACTCCTCCTAATCTTCCTTCTTCTTTCTATGAATCTGAATTCCCTCCTTTAAGGAGATCATCTAGACCTCACAATCTTCCTTTTTATCTGCAGAATTATGTCTGCACTCTACCTAATCATAGCTCTAGGTCTGCCAATTCAATTGTTATGTCTACTTCTAGTGAGCATCATGCATTTGAGCCTACTATTTATTCTCAGGCAGCAGCTATGCCTATCCCTGAGTGCAGAATGCTATGAGAAAATAGTTTGAGGCATTGGAGACTAATGGTACTTGGGACATAGTTGAGTTACCCAAGGCAAGAAGCCAATTGGCTGCAAATGGGTATACAAAATTAACTATAAAGCTGACGGGAGCATAGAAAGATATGAAGCTAGGCTTGTGGTAAGGGGTGATACACAAGTTGAAGGCATAGATTTTTATGAAACCTTCTTACCTGTAGTTAAAATGTCTACTGTTTAAACTTTAATTGCTGGAGCTGTTAAAAGACTTTAGCCACTATTCCAACTAGATGTTAATTATGCTTTCTTGCATGGGGACTTAGATGAAGAAGTTTTTATGAAGCTTCCACCTGGTCTTTCAGTATGTACTGTGCCCCTTGCTTCTGCTTCCACTCCTTTGGTCTTTAAACTCAAGAAATCTTTGTATGGATTGAGACAAGCTTCAAGGTAATGGTATGCCAAGTTGTCTCAATCTTTGTCTTCTAGAGGCTATGAGTACTCCTTTAGTGACTATTCACTTTTCACCAAAGGTTCTGGTGATACTTTGATAATCTTGGTGGTGTATGTTGCTGACATTATCATCACTGGGACAGATCTGTGTGAGATTGCTGCCGTGAAAACCTTCCTCCATGATCAATTTAAAATTAAAGATTTAGGCCATCTTAACTATTTTATGGGTATTGAAGTGATGCATTCTGAGGGTGGAGTGTTACTGCACCAGAAAAAGTTTGTGCATGATCTCCTCAGAAAGTTCCATTCCTATGATTGTTCTTCAGTGAATCCCCTCTTGAGATGCATGACAAGTTGCAGGCTGATCATGGTGATCCCTGCCCAATCCTGAGACTTATAGGTGCTTAGTGGGTAAGCTCAATTTCTTAACACACCAGACCTGACATTTGTTTTGCAGTGCAATATTTAAGCCAGTTTATGCATAAATCTTGCCTTCCTCACATGCAGGCTGCTTTACGTTTGCTAAGGTATCTCAAGGGTACTATTGATTTGGGATCTTCTATAATAATTCTCCTGATCTTTCTCAGTGTCTATTGTGATAGTGATTAGGGATCTTGCCCGAATAGTAGGAAGCCTATCAATGGGTTTTGCATTTTATTAGGGGGATGTCTAGTAGGCTGGAAGTCAAAGAAACAATATATGGTCTCCTTGTCCTCTGCAGAAGTTGAATATAGGTCTACAAGTAAAGCCACTGCTGAAATTACTTGGGTTTGCAGGCTTCTTTCTGATTTTGGTGTTGTTTTCTCTTCTCTTGTTAGTTTGTTTTGTGATAACCAAGGAGCTATCCACATTGCTAAGAATCTTGTCTTCTATGATCGCATCAAGCACATTGAATTGAATTGCCATTTTCTTCGCACCAAGTTGAATGAGGTGTGCTTTGGCTGCTTCACACTTCCCGTGCTAATCAGCTCGCTGATATGTTCACTAAATCTTTGGGGGAAGCTGTCCATCATATGCATCTTCACAAGTTGGGGGTTATCTCACCCTCCAACTTGCCGGGGGTGTTGAGATACAAGCAAATGCAAATGTTGTTACTTAGCCACTTGGGCTTCTTTTCTTCTTTTTTCTTCTTTCTCTCACTATTGGGATTAGAAGCCCACTATGTATTTATTTAGGCATTGTAATTAGTTGGTTTGTGTATATAAAAACTGGGCGGGCCCATCTCATCGGGTAAGAGGGAAAAATAAAGATTGTACAGACTCTTTCTGATTCTCTAAGTGAAGTACAAGAAAATCCTAGAAGCTTCCATTTTTCTCTCAACTATCTCACTCCACGAACTTAGACAAAACCTCAATAATTTGCGCTTGAATCAAGTTTTAACATATCTCTTGTGCATGGGCTATTTATCAATAGCAATGCCTAAACTGACTTTTAGAGGCCTAAACAAAAAAAAGATGCTGTTAAATTTTGAAAGGTGTTTCTAACATTGAAATCCGTCTTTGTTAAGTTGACGTAGTGAACTCAGCCTTCGAGCGTAAATCAGATTGAACTCCACTAATATCAGAACTCTCTATGTATGTCACTTATTGAATTTCCCAAGTGGCTGGTTGAAGATTCTTATTTTTTCTTCGGGGAGTTGAGGAGCACATTACTTCAAACATGGATTATGCATCCGTGGAGAGACTATGGCCCCATCCAGCCGCACTTCCTTCCTTCTCTTGTTAAAATTGTTCATCAATCTCCAAATGTCAAAATTTAGTTGGGTTGTATTGTACGTATAGCATTCTGCATTATTTGGTTGTTTGTTAACAGTTGTTCTACTTGACAGGAATATGGAGACTCAGTTGATATTGATGGTTTTGATGTGGATTATGGGGTGAGAAGGATAAAATTCATTAAAATGTTTTTCTTTCGATTTCCTGTATTAATCTTGATGTTTTGCATTTTGTTCTCAGAATGAGGTATTAACACTGAAGCTTGGCGGCTTGGGAACCTATGTGATAAACAAACAAACGCCCAATAGGCAGATTTGGATGTCTTCGCCAGTGAGGTAGCAATCTCTCTCTTTCTCGCCCGCGCTCTGATTGCTTTTCTAATGTGTCCTGGTTTGTCTTTTTATTTCCATATATTCTTGGTGGACCATACCAACCCGCCCCGCAATGTAGTCCACAAATATCCATCCCCTGTGCCACCTCCAATTATTTCTTTGTGCTATCTTTTGTCAAATTTGGAAACACGGCTTGAACCTCCTGTACAGTATTATATAACACTTTAGCATGCTCAGGAAAAAGAGTCTGTGATGCGAAGTCAACATCAAAGAAACAAAGATGAGGAGTCCAATATTTACAAACAGATTATTTTGGAGCTGCAAGCGGTCTTTATGGTACCCGTATATGGGTCTCAAAATTTCCCCACTTCTATTAACCAGAAATAGTATGAACCTACCTGGCAGTGGGTTCTGCATATTTGTAGCAGTATCACTTGAATACATTGTGATTTTTTAATTGTCTTTGAGCTTTCACTGATGAAGTTGGCATATCATACTATAATCACTTGCTCGTTCTGGTTTGTGTTAAGTTTGGGTGTTCAGATATGCATCCATCTGTTCTCCATTGTGTTCTTCATGAAACATTTTTCTTGCAGCGGCCCATCAAGGTTTGACTGGGATCAGAACTCTCAAGGTTGGATCTATAGGCGAACCAACGCAAATCTGCGAAAGGTTTTGGAAAATGAAATAGAAAAACTATGCGGAAGTGCCATTAATCTTTCTTGAATCATTGCGGATTTTTTATGTTTGATGTACTATTTCTGGTTCTAGTAGGATTTACATGTCTTGAACAATAAGCTCTTTTTCCAATACCGATAGCTCCTACAATCATTCTCTTGTAAGTTGTAAATCTTTAACTATATGGTATGACTTTTGGAGAATGGTAAAAGTGATATTATGGTTGTTTGAGACATTATGGAGCTAAATTGTAAAATAGCTACACTCGCGAAAAGCTATGCATCTTACAAAGTAAGCTCGCAAAATGATATGGATTCAATTCACCTATTGCCTTAAGATTTTGGGTTGGATATTCAGATTCTTTAATATGATATTAGAGTCAAAATTTGGTGAGCTTACTTTCATAGTTGATTTATCTTTCTGTTACTCTCGGTTTTTCCTCAATTCAGTCCATGAAACAGTTTTGGGCTTCCCGCCTCCAATCGGGAGATTTGCAGTCATATTCTATATTTGTGTCACCTTTTAACCTGTATCCTATTTGTAAAAATTATTAATTTGGTAGCCAGCTGACAAAAAATTCATAAATATAACAATTATACCCCCGATAAAAGATATAAAACTTGCATCACGCATTAATCGCGTGATCTGCAACTTCATTCGTAAAAAGATCTCTTCCTCTCCTCTCAGCAGTTTTATCAAAAAATCAGAAACTTGAATCAGATTCATCTTCATAATCACACTTGCATGAAGTTGTTTGACAGATATAGCATGAAGTTTTCACTTATAGATATTCAAAAACTTTTCAAAACTTCAAATTTAATGCGTGAAGAATATAAAAAAAAGTTGTTTCACGTTGAAATATTTTCACGTTGAAGCTAAAACTTCATGCTAATATAGCATGAAGTTGTTTCGCGTTGAAGCTAAAACTTCATGCTAATGCAGCATAAAGTTGTTTCGCGTTGAAGCTAAAACTTCATGCTAATGCAGCATAAAGTTGTTTCGCGTTGAAGCTAAAACTTCATGCTAATGCATATTAGCATGCTAAAGTTATTTATCCTGCAGTCTATAATTTTGTCATGAGTTTTATCCGAAACTTCAGTCTAAACATGCTGAAGTTTTTTAGTTCATTTGCTAAAACTCCAGACTAAATATGCTTAAGTTTTTGTCTTGCAGTACGTAATTTTCTAATGAGTTTTTGCTGATGCATGCTGAAGTTATTTAGTTCATTTGCTAAAACTTCATACCAAAACAGGCTGAAGTTTTGTCCTGCAGTCTACAATTTTGTCAATTGTCTTTTATTAAAGAAGGGCAAAATCGTCTTTTAAAACGCTTTTAACAAAAAAGAAAAAAGAAAAAGGTACGAATACAAACAGAAAAACAAAACGGATACAAATTAGGAAGGACGACCAAATAGGGCGCCCCATGCAATTTCTACCATCCAACCACTATTGCTTCAAGCTCGCTCATTAGCTTATTGAGCTTAATTTGCTTAATTTGTCTCTCCACTCTATGACCAATTTTCTTGAGCCTCATCTTTCTCTACTTTAGAAATACAAATAAAGGAAAAACAAAAAACTCACTTGTAAGAACCTGGTTATAAGTCGCGGATGTTAGAGAAATACACTTATCCTTCATCGGTTGTGTGTAGTTTTTCCAAATAAGTTTGAAATGTTCTGAATCACTTTACTTATTGTCTTAAGGTATTCAATGATATTTCACATAAAGTTGCATCTTTAATAAGTAGTTGTTATTGGCATAACATATGCCAACTTTATTCGCCAGATATGTAGAGATAAAATATATTTGAAACAAATTAAATATTCATATCAATCACTATTCAATGTGTCAACTCTTTTCAGAGCCGACTCTGTAAAAGAAGTATCTTGTGGTTATGTCCTTCTCCCAGGGCCGTAGCAGAAATGCTTTAAGCTTTAGAATCAATTCCTACGTACAGGTTATTGGCATAAATGACATGAATTACTATTTCAGTTGTCTCTCTCTTGACAATTGCTGTCAATTGGACGTTCAATGTGCTCGAGTATCTCAAATCGGTTGAGGGAAAACGTCAAAATGGCATGGCATAGCCATTTTTACGGGTGGTTATTAAAAAATAGTCCGGATTTACAAAGTTATTGAAAATGAATCACTATTTAAGCCGGATATAAAAATTTTTACAAAAGTACCTTAGCTGAAACACAGAAAGTTCCAGCATAATATGTTGGATTATGGAACAGCTGCGTATAATTTTTCAGCATATTTTGTTGGAACTCCAGCACATTATGCTGGAATCTTTTATAAATTCGAATTTCAGCATATTATACTGAAAGTTTTTCGGATTTTTAACGGGGATTTTGTTCAGATTTTTTTTTCACGTGAAAAAATAGCTAAATTTTAATTACTTTTAAACACATGGCTAATTTTCAATTAGCAGTTGTAAATCAGGCTATGTTTGATTTTTTTTTCCAATAGGAAATTGTATCCATATATAATATTGAGCCGTTTATGAGTTAACTTATAAGGTTTAGAGTTATTGCATCCTTATATGATATAACACAATCCTTATTCCTCTCTTTATTAATTAGTTTTTGGGGTTAAATTAGATAATTTTTCTTAACTCTGCTTATCAACTACGTGGAAAAATGACAGGGAAGGGGAGTATTATCTTGTATTAGCTCAATTGAATTAGGTGAAACTGTGCCCAATTGAAGAAGATCCAAAGAGAACTTAAAAGTTATGGTGTTGGATCAAACTTTGGAAAAAAAAAAAGGGAGCCAGGAGATTTAAGAGTATTAAATGGACAAGTTGTAGAAATTGAAGGCATTATTAAAACAAGTGAATCGTACATACAGGGACTGGACTTGAACCAAGTGGTGTTATTGTGAACGTCAAAACGAAAAACAAATAGTAATAATTAAAGAGGAGTAGGTCCAAAGACTCCAACATAAAATACAAATGATGGTCACAATTTAAAGATGGATTTACAAGGCAACCTCTCATAATATCTTGTACAGTAATCAAAACCATAGCCACATATTGTAAAAGCCATTTCAAATAAAATTTTTTTATGTGTCTGTTGAACTCTATATACCACAAGATAGAAGAAGTCTACCTGATTCTCCTTTTTCTTTTCTTCTGAATTAATCAAACTATTTTACTATATCCTACAAGTGGTCTTTATTTATTCTTCTTGTTGGAATGGCTTTATTTTCATATTTCACAATTGCGTCTAGATTTAAAAACTCGAAACTGTTATATTTATTCTTGGTTTAGTACTAAACTAGTCTTAATTAAATTATTTACAAATTCAAACAATGTCCCCCCATATAATTGATAAATTTCGTACTCTCTTTGTTCCATTGTATGTGAATATGTTTGATGTGAATACAAAGTTTAAGAAATAAATAAAATTTTGAAACTTGTATTCTTAAATACATCATAACATTTGTGTGACTATAAAATTATTTTGTTAAGGATAAAATAAAAAAGTTTAAAATTAACTTGTTTTTGCGAATGAATACATAACAGATTATATTGTCGTGAATAGTCTATTTTGGTATTCAAAGTAGCTCTTTTTTTTCTCTAGTTATTGTCAATTTCTCTAGTAAGTTATGCAGATTCAATCGGAGTGTCAAGCGTCTGAAAAAGGAAATGTTTATGCAAAAAGAAAGATCTTATAAAAGAAAAAGAAACAGAGAATTTTATATCACAATTAAGCTAGTTTTTATTTCTAACACGACATGGTTGAAAGATGAGGTAGATGCCATGTCTTTTTGTTGATAGCTTTTGAAGTTTTAATAATAAAGCTCACCTATAATCCAATAGAAACTAGTGGCTTTTCGGAAAAAAAAAAAAAAGAAAGTCCAAGTTGAAGTAGTAATAAAAATAACAGTTAACACCAATTTAAACATGAAGAATCCAAAATTTCTTAATTTTGGATATAAACGGACAGAGTCTCTCTCAAGATTCCAGCTTGTGACTTCTAACCTACCGGAGAATCAAATTATAAGCAACACATCGCTACGCCACAAGTTAATGGACAAGTGCAAATCGAAGTAGAATTTCTTTCTCTAGGTCATGTACTATATTTAAATTCTACGATCTAATCCCTCTCTCTCACACATGTTTCCTCTCTTATTTCTATTGCTTTCATCAAATAATACGAGATGACCCGTAATTCATGAGAAAACTATATAACAAATTATCAGTATATCTTAACTTGTCGTAAAAGATAATATGCTTTGATTTTAAGTTATTAATCTCACTTTTAAAAATAGTTACCCCTGAATGATACGATAATATAAATGTATAATATTTTCACATTATGAGTATATAAAAGCTAAACTCAAAAGATTTACAGACGGAGACGTGAAGAGGTGGCAAGACAGAAATTTGAAAGTAGTACTAGTGTAAACTAGGAAAAAATGAGCCTAAATTGGTCGATATATGAAAACCGTGGGCTTGGTTCTAAAATCTTTCTGAGCAGTTTTCTTCAAATTGATGCCAACATGAAAAGCTTTGTCCAAGTTGATGTGATTGCCGGCCTCAAATATAGCTTGCATAATAATTAAAAAGAGGTGGGACACTAATCCTCAAATTATGGCCACTATCAAAGTCTTATCAACCTCCAGATATTTACAAACTATAATAAAATAACCTGATAATATCTGCTGAACAGATGCCTCAAATATAATATAAAGGAAGAACAAATTAGGTTCACTAATCTCATGAAAACGAGTCATCATTGTATGTGATTTATAAAAAAAGCAAAAGAAAAAGAAAAGAATGAGTGGTGTTTGGCAAACGCAGACAATTTTGAATTATATATTCTGTTTAATTGCTGAAGTTTGCAGCCATTCGTCTATCTTGTTGAATTTGAACCACTCCATACAATTTTCTTATGGAGGAGAGGTGCAGATTCCCACACTTAAAATGACCTCAATTTGTTGTAATCTGCAGCTTTCTGTACCATTTCTAAATTAGAGGTGCTAAAAACGAGTGGTGCAATCATCTCTAACAAACCACTCACCATGGGTTTCTTGTGAGAGGGTAAGAGGACATTTGTACGCGGACTAAATTATTTTAGGATTATAATTTTTGAATTATTATTTTTGAATTAATTTATCTCGTTTGAGAGGTGGGATAATATAATTCTAAATTTGATGGAATAAGGTGGGATAATCTGAGATAATTGTATTACGATTGAGATTAAATTTATACCATATTTGTCGTTAACCAAATATGATATAAATTTTATCCCACTTATCCCACCTTATCCCGCATACAGACGACACCTAAAGGTTCCTCAGAAATCATTACATTCGGCTGGTTATATCATGACAACAACAACAAATCAAGTATAATCTCACAAGTGAAGTACTGTGAGAAGGGTAATGTATACGCATACCTTACCCCTACTTCAAAAAGGTAAAAAACTATTATCGATAGACTATCGGTTCAAATAAAGAGGAAAAAAAACCAGTAGCTACGTACAATAATAATAACAAGACAACAAAAATCTAAAAAGGACACATAATTTGTTCAAGCAAAATATTAATGTAATGGAGTAAAAATTATAGATGAAACCCTTATATAAATTGCAAACGAGTAAAGATGTATGCTAACTTACAGCACTAAAAGTTTTAAAATCTTGAATTCATTGTAGTATTGAGAGAACGCTGGGACCAAATGGCGGTATATGTGCACGGTTATTTCGTTAATAAACTAAACAATAACTCAAAGAGAAAGGAAGAAAAAGAAGTAATGCATTGTGGCAAGATATGTTACAAACGTGTTTAAACGCATTCCTCTTCTTAATATTAATTATCCTAAATAAATTATACATACAGAAATAAAAATAGCATATACTAGCAAACGGTCCTAACTCTAAGAAGATTAGTACTTAGAACAAATCAACTCTTATCCTATAACTATCATATGAAATCCACCGACTACAAGATTTGGGTAAAGGGTAAGTAACAAAAGTAGAAATGACGTAATGTAACTGAAGCGAATGGTCAATCCGACGGTTACGACGTCTCCGAGCTTTCCAGATCAACGGTCCTTGAGTCATCACTGAGTCTACAGAGCTCGGCGATCGCCGTACTGGAGCTTATCCTCTGCCGATTATTTCTCCTGATATACTCCATTATCGCCGCGCATCCAGGCGCCCTCAGCCGATCCGTTCGGCTCGCTTCCGTTCTCTGTATCTTAGCCGGCGTTCTCATTTTCCTTGAAACAACAACAGCCGCTACCTCGTCACCGCCGTGTACTGCCACCGACGGCGTTGTGTGGATTTTCCGGTGATATAACGATCTTCCGCTATCGTCCTATAACCATAAACACTAAGTGTCAGTATTCAACCTCACGAAAAATGAAAGAGAATAATATAAAAAATGAAATAACAAAAGCTAGAAAAATCTCATACATCTGAATGAAGATCCGCATCATGTTCACGCATTCGCTTCAACGAAACATTTCGACGGCCTTTAGGTGAATCTTCGATGCTGGATGAACTAGCAGGCGGTGGAGGCGGCGTAGATGACCATGGCACAACTTGATCAATATCCTCCGAATCAATTTCCTCTTCATCGTCAATTTCCTCGTCATCTTCATCCTCCGTGGCACTTCCTTCGTTGTTCACGCTTTCACTCTCCTCTACCTCGTCCTTGTGGTAGTATCCATCTACGCACCTCTCACATACGGAGACCGTCGGTCCAAGCTTCGGCCCGTCCGCCGACCAAGCCGTCGGTGATTGACACACGTGGCAGAGTAAGGACCTAGAATGCCTCGCCGCCAGAAAATTAGCCGAGTGAACCTTCGCATCACAGTCCCAACACAAACTCGCGTTGTCCGATTCACAGTACATCCTAGCCAATCCCTTACAAAGCTCACAGTTTTTCATCCTTTTTCTATATTATTCTCTTCGACAGAGAATTTAGGGAAGAGAAAAAGAGGAAGCCAATTACAGCTGGAAACTGAAACCAGTTTTACTTTAAACAAAAACCACAGGAACACCAAATTCTTTCTTAGGAACTACAGCGAGTGGTATAAATGTAAAGAAGTTGTGAAACGAGGAAAACCTAGGGATGCGGGAGGTGTTTATTATAAAACGACACGTAAGGGGGAGAAGTGAATGGTGAGAAGGAGTGACAGGTGGTAGGTACGTAAGGGAACAAAAGCTTTTTTCTTGTGGCTCGGGAAGAGATGTTTCCTTTGGTTTGTACAAGATATTTTTCGTTGACGTGGATATTTACAGTTGGAGGAAGATTCTGATTTGCTGACGTGGAGTCATGGGCCCACGTGAAATGCGCCTGAACGAAGTATTGGAGAGGAATTTGAATTGATTGGGTGCTCTTTGGGCCCCACCTCAAATCACATCTTGGACAGCCTAGCTTTGGATTAATTATGTGCTAAGGTAAATGTTTTGCTACGTGTCGACTTGTTGTTGATTTTTCATACGGCCAGATTCTCAGAATTTTAAATTTGTGTGAAAGAAATTAGTTTGTAAGGGTCATATGGTTCGTTGACATGAGGGGTGAAGGATAAAGATAGTAGGTAATCGAATGTTTTCTTCTAGAATAGTACTAGTATATGTGAAAGTGTGATGCACATTAATAATGACATGTGATGAGTTAAATATTTATTTATATAAAGAAATAATAAATTTAACTAATGAAAGAATTTTTATGTATAATAATACAAAAATCATCTAAATATCGAGAAATATTATTACATCAGCATAATAAATAAATTCAAAATAAAGGAACATTATTAAAACTTACACAAATGATCAATTTAGTTATATTAGTTGGATAATTATATATTGTAGTTCAAAAGAATTTAATGTGATGGTATCTTCCCGAATATCTTTTCGTAGATAATATTTTTTTGTGTATGTTTCCTTCTAATTGTTTTGGTTGCTTTGCCATAAACAGAACTATTGTTGTCGATATTGATGTCCTTCTTGAAAGTGTGACATATAGTTGTCCATGCAAGAAAATATACCGTGATAAATATAATCCAATATTTAGGATGTTTATTTGTGTGCTTTATTTATTATAAATGTAAATGTACTGAAATTATTTTTCCACAAATTTAAAAGGATATTCTTTGGTTCTGGAAGATGAAAGTTGAATTCGGGGATAAACACATACTTAAAAGCACATTGACAAGTATTATAATCCATGCATGTATATATAACGTTATTGTCAAAACTTTTATATACCATATGTGTGCTATTACATAAGCTATTCAGCGGATCTAAGTTTTTCAGTAGCATGACACGCATATTTTTCTTCAAAATCAACTTATATGCAATGGGAGATCAATTTTTAACGTAGTTTATTATATATATGGTGACACTAACACTCGTAAAAAATATGAACTTGACAACATCTACCATTTGGCACTAAAATATTTAAATATTTTTCTTGGTAGTAATTACTGGTATCATCTTTTGTTGAGTAAAAAATTAAAAAATATTTTATTTTTACCATAAAACTTAGCAATTAATCTTTTATGTAGTTGATCGACATATTCATTTCTGCTACTAAGATAATTCTTTAATTTCTATAATATAATTTGCACAAATTGCATTTTAATCTAATGTTGGAAATATTTTCTTTATTAAATGCACTATTATTAGTGTTGAGGTTGATAACTAAATGTTTTGGAAGAACTAAATCATTTTTATTGGATGTTCTTTTTCATTTCCAATACAAAGCAAGAAGTCACTTAATGCTGGATCTTTTCTTATTTTTATATTCTTGTCAGTTTAATCTTTTCCATTTGAGGCCAATAGTATATTTTTGTCAAGCTAGCTTTTACAGTCTCGGCTTTCGTTGATTTTGGAACTACTGGTAGTACTTGACAGAAATCACCTTCCAAATCATTACTTTTCCATCAAACGGTTCATTGATATCTAACGTATCTCTAAAACTCCTTTCAATTGTTTCAAGCATTTGACGCTTAGCCATAAACACTTCATCCCATATTATCAATTTTGTTTTTCTTATAAATAGCACAATTGCTCTGGTTTGATATATTTGTAATGGTTGTTTTAGATGTTTGAAAAGGTATATCAAATTTAAAATGAGTTGTATGACCTCATAATAAAATCGTTAGTGGTACACCACTTGTTATTCTTGCAAACAATATCATACCTTTTGATCTAACATTTGCAAGTAATGGATAACATATGAAATATTATTTTGATTCCGCCATATGCATCTACAAAGGATAATCCCGCTATACTAGAGTTGACTCTTCATAATATAGTCTTGAAAGCTTGTTCTTGTTAAGGATTTAACTTTGATTGTGCTTCCTCGTACACTTGTATGGCCTTTTGATTCTTAATACTATACTAACTTTTTTTACTTTTTGTTCTAATTTTTTTAATCTCTAACGCTCTTTTTATGAAATAAATCTATGTACCCTAAGTTTTTTTTAACTTGAAAAATAATTTTACTCATATGATGAATTAAAAAAAAAAATACTTGAATTGGATTCCCTTGCTAAATAATTAATTGAAAGATTTAATTATTTTGTAATAAAGAAATAATTTATAGGTTGATTCAGATTCTTAATATCAGTTCATCTCTTTTGTATGAATATTTAATCGTAATTATAATTTTATCCACCGTGAATTTTATTTTCAAAGATTAGAAAGATTGATCTGACATTTCACTTTTAGATCTTTATGTTTGTAGAATCACTAGTGGTATTGACTCTTACTGATCATTTGTCTTTCTCTTTCTGACACATTTATATTCTTAAATATTTTCTTAGTTTTTTTTAATAATTCAGTATATTTTTCAATATTACACGAAATATTAATAGTAAAATAATATTATTTGAGTAGAAAAATAGTTCAATATAATATAAAATATTTTATTGTGGGATTTTTTCTCAATTTCAACGCTTTATGCAGTCCGTTTAATATTAATTTTACTTTTTCTTGATATTGGACATTATGGAATGGTAATATATTGTCAATACGGAGAACTCTTATGAAATTAATTTTATTAAACCTTCCTACATATTTTTAATAAGAATTTAATACACAAAATTTATTAATTTTAAAATTTTAAATATTAAAAAAATAACATAAAAGATATTATAGTCCAAAAAATAGGTTTATACAGTTATGTCCTATGAGTTACTCTATTTAATATTTTAGAACTATTTTGATCTATCAATATTGTATTCGTACTTTTATAATAATATAGGCTCATCTTTTCTAAATAAATTTGGATAATATAATACATACCCAAATTAAATTAGTAATAGGAAAATGTAATACGTTTTCAAATTAAATTAGTAACAGAAATTTTTAAGAAATATACCCTAAAAGCAATTAGTATTACATGGCTATAAATATGTTTCTATCTCGAAAGTAACTATATTAATACGAAACCTAATGTGTTCCTAGATGTTTTATGTTTACATGCTAATATATTATATGTGTATACCCGAAAGTTTATACTAATAGAATTCCAAAAGGTAATCATGTAGGATTTCAAATATGTAATATTATATTCTAAAACTAATAGTATTACAAGGCTAATGTCTAGAACTTTGATTATATCCTTTTATTGTAAGTTATTATGCTTAATATTATAAGGTATTTTCGTAAACCAATATTATATTCATGCTCTTATAATAATATAGACTAGTATTAATAGAATTTTTTGTATTTACTTATTTTTTGGTGTATATTATTACATGTTTACCCGTAAAACCGTATAGTTAATTTGTAACGTGATTTATAGACACGTGAATTAATTTGACCAAAAAATATGAAATAAATTTAAAGAAAATACAACCTTGGCTATGAACTTAGCCTCTCTCGTAACAGAAGCGAGAACAATCTTAAGAGTAAAGACAAATAATAGTCTTATAAGTTGAGAGCCGATTTAAGCTTTTGTACAGAATATTTCCTCTCCTATAATGGATATTAATTCTCCTATTTGTAGCTCTAATCAGGGAGATAAGATCCCCAAATCAAGATTCTCTTGAATGAGAATAAAACCGTCATTGATGGTTGTATAACAGTTGGCTATAAATGCAGATATCTTTTGTAACGACTGATTACTGAATGCTATCCAATATCAATTATTCAAATTTTTGTTATCGGTTACCCTGCCTTTGGAATTCACCCAGCACCGGTCACATCCTTGCAACCGGTATCAACTACTTGCTGACTTACATCTTACTTGTCTTCAGATCCACGCGTCACCTTCTCATTCATCCAACTGTCACTAACCAATTTTACCGCATACACTATCTGTTATTTCTTTTGCTTTAGTTTTCTTATTATCTTGATGTTGATATGCTTCTTTCTTTGAGTCGATGTTCCATCAGAAATAAAACCTCTTTGTCTTTACAATATAGGGGTAAAGTTTATATACTCACTATCCTCCTTAGATTCCACAGAGTTTATTGTTATTGTTAATGCATATGGTTCGTTGTAAAACCTTTTCATTTCCATTGACAATTTAGGGGCAGAACAAATAATGGTTTTTAGGATCAATTGATAAGTGAAATTATGATTTGGATGCGTTAGAACAAAACTAATCCAATCCAAATGTTACATTAATTTATGGTTTCGCATATAGCCATGGTTTGACTTGAAATTTAAACGATAGATCGACAACATCGTTTTCCCATATTACATTATTTTTCATATTATATTTCCAGTTTAAGCGTAACACCAGCCGTTGTAGTTTTAATATATATATATATATATATATTTTTTTTTTTTTTTTGTGATATTGTATCTTAAAGATGATATTTAATTTTATCTTCGAACAAAAGAGTTTGACTAACCCTGCTTAACTCAAGCTTAATAGTCTCAAATTTATTATTGACGAGCTGTCTCCTTAACCACTCGGACATATGGACTGTTGTTTTTATCCGTGTATATTATATAAATTAACGGAAACTGCAGTTCTTTCATGGAAAGCTAAACAAAGGGCATACAAGAAACAACTGAATGTTCCTTTCATTTGTTTGTTTTTTAATCACCCTTCTTTTGTTTGGTTTAAGAAAAGAAGTGGATTGAATGTTTAAAGAGAAATAAATTTTCCTCTAGGCCTATTTAGTTTTCCTTTCAATTAAACATTATCTTAATTTGATTGTGTATTTATGGCAAAAATGATAGTAGTACCCACTGAAACTTATGTGGAGAAGCTGAAGCAAATTTACCATAGGCCATATTCGATCAAGGTGGGGATTTTACTGACTTCCGAAGACATGAGCTATTCTACATTTATACGTGCAAAAATTATTTTGGGAATTGTTGTATTATGTGAATTTCTTTTAGAATGTTGGAGGAACCAATACAAAAGGATCAATCTGCATAGCTTTGTGGCAACATTGAGTACTATAAATACATGGCAAAGGGGGTGAACAAATTCAACCGAGATAATTTATAAGTATTTAGGTAAAATTTATTCTTAATGCTGATATGGAAAAGCCACTTGGCATTTTTAGTGTGGCTTACCAAACAGAAAAACAGATGCTGTATGGTAACAATTCTGGCCAAAATGATATTATGTAAAAGGTGGATAAAGTTGAGTGTATTTATTTAAACACACAATTAAGTTTAATGATTTTTTTTGCAATAATTTCATAAGTTGGATGATTGTACATAATGTGCGGCTATGATGGGCCACTTATCGCCGAGAATGCTAGAGGAAACCCAAGGTATCGAGGGGGCTTTAAATCAACTGAAGTTACAAAAATTCGTTTATGGAACTATAAAATTTTGTATGATGTTTGGCATATTATTTGTGCAAGCAATCTTCAGGCATATGTGACAAGTTTGCTTTGCTAGACATTTATCTCTCAAGTTTAGGTTGTGACCGACACATATTTGTTACACCTAAATTTCAATGATGACAATAATATAAATTTAACTGTATCTATTTAATTACAGGAAATTAGGAGGCAGTACTAAATCAAAGGAAGTCAATATGTTAAAGATATCAGCAAGAAAACAAGATCAAATGCAGCAAGGAGAATGCTAAATCAAAGGATGTCAACGCCATCAAAAAGGAAACAAGATCAAGTGCAATCGTTATTAGGAAGACAGTCCCTACTTCAAGGATTAATTTGGAATCTGGAGATTCTGAAGATTGATCGATCAAGTCAAGCCACAAATCATTCCCCTGATTATGAATACGAAAAGAAAGGACGTAAATGAATCCAGCCCATCTCTTGAGCAGGATTCGGAGGCACCCCTTGGGTCAAAACTCTTAGAATATTTTGTGCCTCAATCAAGGGTCAATCTGCAACGGCGAGTATAAGACGATTGGCAGACTCAAGAATTCAGCTACGCAAGTTATCACTGTTTTCTATTTCTTCCTAGTTCTTAGCACAAACACTGTATTCCTAAGTTTACTAGTGTCTCAAAAGATATGAAGTGTTACGAAGTAAAACAAGAGTTGTATCAAGTTTATAAAACATCGTTGCTGAAAATCATTGGTGGTAAACGATCCATAAAACCCCTGCAACTGTAACCAACCATTGAAGATCTAAGAGAACCCTTATGGCCCAAGGGAACTGAATGTAGGTACCACACCGGTACTAAACTAGTATAAAACTCCTGTATTCTCAGCCTTTAAATTCCTTGCAATTTATTTTCATCGTCAATTAAACCTGCTGATAAAGTTAAGTCGACTAAGTCTCTTCTACGTCGACTAAGTTTTTAAATTAGCTACAATTCACCCCCCCTCCCCCCATGTACTTTCAATTGGTATTAGAGCAAGACTCACGAACATTGCTTAACAACAAGTGAGGAAAAGATCATGTGATCAAATATAGTCGTTGTAGCACTATTTCAAGAAGGAACATCTCAGGTACGACCCCCTTATTTCAATGGTTAGCACTTCTCTCATCGAAAATTGCGCATGGAGACCTACACTATATCATATGACATTAAAGTTTGGTACGTGATCAAAAAAAGAAATCTTCCGATTCCGCCAAAGAAGGACGGCAATGGTGAAATTTCATCTGATCCTCTTGACTTAGATGATTACACTGAAGAACTATCAGCCGTTATTCAAGTGAATGCTAAGGCAAAAAATCTGTTGTACAATGCTATTAGCGGAGAAGAATATGAAAAGAAATCAAGCTGTGAAACTGCAAAGGAAATGTGAGATAAGTTAGAGGTCACATATAAAGGAACCAACAAAGTGAAAGAAACAAGGATCAATCTCCTAGTTAGAGACTATGAATTATTTCAAATGAAGGATGGAGAATCAGTGGAGGAAATATTTTCCAGGTTCAGCAAAATCATTGGAGACTTAAAATCATTTGGTAGACCAATCAAAAGCGGAAAACAAGCCAGAAAAATCTTGAGAAGCCTTCCCACAATTTGGCAACCCAAAGTCATTGCTTTGGAATGTTAGGATCTTGACAAAATATCCTATGATGAACTTAGAGGTGATCTAATTGCATTTGAGTAAACACACTTAGACAGGAAAGTTCAACAAGAAAAGAAAAAGATAGTTGCATTCAAAGCAACTGTAACTGAATCAAAAAATGAAGAAGAAGGAGGAGGAGGAGGAGGAGGAGGAGAACAAGACGAGAACATAACTATGCTTTCCAAAGTTGTAACAAGCATGTTGAAGAAAAATAGAAACATCAGAAGAGGTAAATCAAATTTCAGAAGAGGGAAGATATACAATGATAATGACAAAAATGATAGAAGATGCTACGAGTGTGGAAAACACGGACACATTCAAGCTGAATGCCCTGAACTGAAAAAGAAACTAAGAAGGAACTTTCAAAAGAAGAAATTATTTGGAACTTGGAGTGATGAAGAAGAATCTGATCACAAAGAAATTGCCAACATGTGCTTCATGGCCATCAAAGAAGATAACGATGAAGACAAAGGTGAGCTTGGTCTCATGGCAGACAAAGGAACAAGTGAGATACGTCTTCCTACATGTCCTAACTGTCATGAACTCTAAGAATTTATTGTTATTTCTCTTGCAGATATTGAGAAAGTTCTGAATGAACTTAAAAAAATCCAAAGAGAAAAGAAAGACTTGGCTTTGAAGTTGGAAGTATGTGAAATTAAGAGAGATATGCTTCTAGATGAAGTTAATGAACTTCAACTTCAACTGACTGGATTGCAAAAATGTTACAACCCATATTTGCATACGTTAGCTTACGCCGTAAGTTAGTATACGTAGGTCCGAGAAGATATTATCTTTGAGATGATATAAAATAATATAGTCCTATTGGTCTTAAATGATACAAGGGTGTATAAGGGTGGTTAACAAGTAATAGAAGTTAAACGAATCAAGGATGTTGTAACTCGTATTTTCGGGTAAATCTAGAGGTGATTAATATTACCAAGAGGTTATGTTTTAAGGTTTTTGAATCATATAATACCCGTTTCATAAGTCTTGAAGTCAAACGAGTTATGAAACAAAAGTCGACAAAAGTTGTCACAACTTACGTTCATAATTTTACTCATACTTTAGGTCAAATGTCACTAAGCTTTTCTCCCAATTTACTTGAAATTACGGGGTGATCTACCCACCACATTGAAGATCTATGAGTCTAATTTCTAACGAATTACCGTTTGTCGATACGATCTCCGAGTTGAGAGATATTTGCATTTTTGCGAGACTGCGCCAAGCAGCTCTCGGTGGGGCCCACATAGGCGGTTAAGACTTGTAGATGTATATAACACGCCTCAAGCCCGGTTTTAAGTCATTTATTTTTAGTATATGCAGATCTTAGAACCCTAAGAACACCCTCTCAAGGTTCTCTCATGATCCAAGACTAAAACAAATGGCAAACAACACAAATCAAGTGTCGGGAATCCCGTGGCGCTAGTAAGTTCCTTATTCTTCTTGTTGTTGCTGATTTTTGTGTTGTTCCAGCTCGTGTGGGAGGTTGTTTTAAGTTTTTGATGCTCAATAAAATACTCCCTTAAGTTTTAATATCAACCTAGGTAATTTCAAACCTTCTAAAGTGATTCTAGTGCCGAAAAACCCTAATTGATTGCTAGCTTCGCTCCCTTGTATTTGTGGCAGCATTAGAGGGATATTTCGTGGTCAATTAAGGTCAAATTGGAGTTTTTATTTCTGTTTAAAGATAAAGAACCTCTTACCCTACATGTATTTAAGATTATCCAAGTTACGGCTAAGTCGTTGAAGCTAGAACTTGTGAGATATATGTCGAAAGGCTTGCTAGTAATGTTGTTGGTTGGTAAAATATTTTGGGAGGCTCAAGATGATTATTATTGATGTTGTTTGCGCTGTTTGCTGATTGTTTTAACTTTTGGAAATTCATATAAATAGGGGAGGTGCTGTCCGTTTCATCGTAAAATAGGTTACGGTTGATACATAATAGTTACGATGCTTAAATGATAAGGATAATGTCATTTCTCTTATTGAAGACTAAGGAGTCGTTGCATCTTCATACCTTGAGATTGGGCAGTATATACAAGGTATGTGAGGCTATTCCTTTCCTTCTTTGCACGACTTTGATTGTGCGTGATGTAATGAACGAGCTTCCAAAGGTACTCCACTCTTAGAGGCTAGCAGTACTTACATTGTTTCCCTTCTTATGGAACGATTTATGTTGATGTTACTTATCTTTATCTTTATGTTATCAATGTTGTTGGTACTTCCTGATTCTTATAAGATTCTTGATGAGGATTTAGTCTTAATAATGTGTACGGAGGATACCGACCTTATGTCACTCCGAAAGGTTCAAAAAGTGATTCCAATGAGTCCAGCACGCATCATATATATGTATTTATTTTACTCTACCGAGTTGCGCTATAGTCGGTCGGGTACGACACCTATTGTGCAACCACTGATCAGTTAGATTTTACCGAGGATGGCCGGGTACGTTTTTACCGAGCCTATTAGGCCTGGTACGATATGATGATAATGATGCCTATAGAGGCGTATGTTTTAATATTTTATGTATATATATATATATGCATCACGCATTCATGTTAGTAGCCCTCAGAGGTACCTAGATGTTACAGGTTGTATATTCTCTATCCCTTTTTACATTATTGTTCTTACTTATGCTTTCCTGCCTTACATACTCAGTACTTTATTCATACTGACGTCCTTTTATTAGTGGACGCTGCATGTCGTGCTGCAGGTCCTGATAGACAGGTAGGCGAAGCTCCCCCACCAAAGTAGGCTGCCCAGTTCCGCGGTTATTTGCGAGATCCCTTCTCTGGACTTGCCGTGGTCTTGGTATGCATTTTTGTTATAGGCGTTATGGGTATGTCGGGGCCTTGTTCCGGCAATGTTGCATCACTTATGTTCCATTAGAGGCTCATAGACATGTGTCGACTCATGTATTTTTGGATTGCCTTGTCGACTAATTTTTGTTGTATAGTCTCTCATGGCAGCTTGTCAACTCGTACCTTATACGTAGCTTCATGACAGCCTTGTCGGCTCATGATATATATGTTCATGCCATTATCTGCCATTGTTAGTTGCTTAGGATTTATGTATATCATTTATACTGATCTCATCGGCCCTTATAGATAATAACAAAAGTTAGATAAAATGTGCGTTGGTGCTCGGCAAGTATGGCCCAGGTGCCAGTCATGGCCCTCCAGTTTGGGTCGTGACAAACTTGGTATCAGAGAAAGTCTGTCCTAGGGGTTGTCTATGAGCATTGTCTAGTAGAGTCTTGATTATGGATGTGTAGCGCGCCACATTTATAATCAGGAGGCTGCATGACATTTAGGGTTGTTACCTTTTTCCTGAATCTAGATCGTGCGCAGAGCTGAGTCGTAAGTATTCGTCTCTAATATTCACCATGTTTTTTTCAGCGAAGCCCACGACTAGGAAGCAAGTGATTAATAGACCCCTTGATACAGCTGCGGGAGAGGGTACCAGTCAGGTGCCTCCCGCCAGAGCAGGCGATAGTGAGCCTCAGAGTGAGATGCCGTCTCAGACCTCATTTACTCCTTCTCTTCTAGAGGATATAAGAAGGCACCCAGCATCTCTAGTTCCTCCATCTGGTACTACAGACCAGGATATGCGGAGTGCGGTACAGTTGTTGACTAGCTTGGTAGTTGCTCAGGTTCAGAGGCAGAATACCGTTGCTACTGATAAACCGCTTAGTGCGAGAGTTCGTGATTTTATTAATCTAGATCCTCCAGCATTTACCAGATCAGATTCCAAGGAGGACCCGCAGACTTTTATTGATCAGGTTCATCGTACACTACGGGTTATGCATGCTAGTGATACGGAGGTAGTAGAGTTGGCTTCTTATCGTTTACGGGATTTAGCAGTTTTCTGGTATGATAGTTGGGAAAGATCCAGGGGTTCGAACGCTCCTCCACCTGTGAGGAAGGAATTTTCTGAGGCCTTTCTTCGTCACTACCTGCCAGTTGAGATACGACGAGCTAGAGCTGATAAGTTCTTGAACCTCCAACAGGGTAATATGAGTGTGCGAGAGTATAGTATGCAGTTTGATTTTTTAGCAAGGTATGCTCCCCATATAGTGGCCGAGATGAGCGATAGGGTGCACCTGTTCGTGAACGGATTGGGACCACATCTGATAAATGAGTGCACGACAGCCTCCTTGATAGAGGGCATGGATATTCCCGTATTCAGGCTTATTGTTACACCTCGTGTGTTCGTGCGTTGTCGTATCGTAAGGTTTCTAACATGGTAAGAAGGTATTTTTTTTGAGGTATTTAAATAGGATGATAGTCATGCTTTAAGTTTTGAAGTCAAATGAGTTGTGACACGGAAGTTGAAAAAAAAAGTTTGTCGCAAGTTACGCTTGTAAATTTCACTGAAATTTGGGTCAAATGTGAAAGAGCTTTTCTCTCAATATACTTGGATTTATGGGGTGATCCACCTATCAAATCGAAGATCTACGAGTCTAGTTTCCAGCGCATTTAACCGTTTGTCGATACGACATCCGAGTAGAGAGAAATTTGCATTTTCGTACAAGGGTGCAAACTGCCACAGAACAGTGGGCCCCACTTAAGTGATATAAATAGAGGCCTCCAACGCTTTTGGCCCTCATTTTCATCAAGACAAAATCCTAGATCAGCCCTTATACTCTCCCAAATTATTCTCCATCAATCACAATCAATTTCAAAGGCAAATCAAGTGATTACAACATAAGGAATCACATGACAATCATAATATCGTAGACTTCTCGTTGTTTTGATTTTCGGAAGAAAGCTTTGTCTTGAAATAACTCAAGTTGTAGAGTATTATTCAACTTTTAAGGTATGATTTAACCTTATCTTCATCTCTTTGAGCCTTACAAGTAATTAAACCTAGAAATTGGGTAGAAACCCCCATAGAATGAGCTTTTGCGATTCTTATGAACTCTTATGGACTTGGCTTTCTTGTTGGGCTGTTTTATGTAGTTTTAACATGTTGCTTGGAGTTATGGTGGTATGGATAGGATTGAACTGATGAGGGGGATTAGGAAAGTAAAAATTTTGTAGTGCTTTGCGGGAAAATTGAGCTACAAAAGAGCCTACGAACTTATGCCCGCGAGTTGCTTGCTTAAATGTCTAAGTGAAGACTCTCATGAGCTATGAGTTTGATTTGATCTCGAATAGTTCATTTTGTGTAGGTAGCCATTCATAAGGTGTTCAAGGACCCGGAAGACGCGTATAGCTCTATCAACGAGGTATGTAGGGTCCTTCTTTATATCTTTCGGCATGACTAGAACTCGAATGAACGTTTATTGGATTGTTTCATCAAATTTGAACTGCTCCACTCCAAATTGATAAATATGATTAAATCTACCCTTTTCACATGAATGACTCATATCGAAGAAGATTTAAGTATTCTCATCCTTCCTAGTTCATCACTCAAACAGAATTAAAATTCTTTTGTTCGTTCTTTTTCCAACGTCCATATTGATCATGGTTATTGATAGCTTGAACATGATGTCTACTTCAAATAAATCCGTACTACGTAACTTCCATGTTTCTTGTGCTGGTTGTCTCATGGTTGGAAACCAAAGGACGTAGGAACAATAAAAAAAATAGTCGAAGGATAACAACAATAGGTCACTTCGACTCTTGTCATGATATCTCTTCTGAGGTCGGTCTTGCATTGCACTTGTGTATGTGTGTTTATTTTCATTACCGAGCCGCGCTATAGTCGGCCGGGTAGGCACTTATATGTGCACCTAGACATGTTTCTTCTTTACCGAGCTGTATTGTAG
>MCJB01052129.1:18352-43202 GCA_002018475.1 Nicotiana obtusifolia | reverse complement strand
CGGTGCGGTAAAGTAAAATAGATAATGCATGCTGGACTCATAAGATACATACTATCATGGTGCCGTAAGGTCGAAGAAATAATAACATATCAATCCTCCCATTAGAGGGGAAACAATATACGTATTACTACCTTCTAAGAGTAGAGTATCTTTGGGGTTCGTTCATTGCGTTATGTACAATCAGAGTCGTGCAAAAGAAGGAAAAAGACAGTCTCACATACCTTGCAATACTTTCCAATCTCAAGCTATGAAACTTCCACGACTTCTCAGTCTACAATAAGAGAAATGACACTACCGTTATCGTTTAAGCGTCGTAACTATTATGTATCGACTGTAACCTATTTTACGATAAAACGGACAGCACCTCCCCTATATATATGACTTCACACCAGTCAAAACAATCACCAAACAGCCAAAAAACATCAATAAGAATCATATTAAGCCTCCCAAAAACAGCTAATGATTTCTACTTTACTAAGCCAGTTCGGTAAGTTAAGGTCCATGCTTGAAACGAAAAAGAAGAGGAAGGGGAAGGGGTCGCCCAAAGCTGTGGAGATAAGGTGTACAGTCCACGCACAAGCCAATTGCTTCATACATACGATGGCCACTATAGTCGTGTCAAACGACCCGGAAATGTTACGAACAACTATCAGCCCACAACCCTAAATATATATGGTGTTTCTCCACACCCTTCCTTCTCCAAAACTCCACAAATCAGTAGTAAAACACGCAGCTTTACAGCAACACAAAACAGTCTATAAAACAGTCCGCTACAAGTGAATAACTCGAACTCACGGCTTCCGATCACCGTCCCGTGAGTTCTTACATATATAGAACGACTTACCAAGACTTAACAGTAGAAAAAATGTATGAAAGAGGGCAGTAAAATCACCTTACTTGTTAGATAACTCAGCCCTTGCTTTGGTTCTTCACACCCTAGGTTTCACCTCCAATTAGAACTTGAAAGAGGGGGGAAATCGATTAGGGTTTGTGTGAGATTTTTGGGGAGGGGTTGTAGGGGTTCTATTTAGGTTTTGAAGGTTTGGAATAATAGTGAAATAACTGACTTTAAAATCTCTTAAAAGCCCTCTTCTGCCTGACTTTGGGGCTTTTAATTTTATCCCTTAATTTTGGCAAGTAGGTGATGCACCTACTTGTCACCTACCAGCCTGTGCAGTTATGCGGAAATACAATTATCTCAATATTCCGAGATCGTATTGACAAACGGTTTGATGCGTTGGAAACTAGACTCATAGACCTTTAATTTGGTAGGTATATCACCCCGTAATTCCTTGTAAATTGGGAGAAAAGCTCAGAAACATTTGACCTAACGTTTAAGTAAAATTGTGAACCTAAGTTGCGACAACTTTTGTCGACTTTTGTTTCATAACTCGTTTGACTTCAAGACTTATGAAACAGATACCATATGATTCAAATACCTTAAAACATGACCTCTTGGTGTTTAATCACCTCTCGATTTACCCGAAAATACGAGTTACAACATCCTTAACTCGTTTATCTTCTAATACTTGTTAACCACCCTTATTCACCCTTGCATCATTTAAGACCAATAGGACTAAACTCTTATTGTCTCAAAGGTAATTCTCTTCTCGGACCTATGTAGATTGTCTTACAGTGTAATCTTACCTGTACAAATATGGGTTATAACAAATAGGCATGCTTTTAAAGTTAATAGTAAAACCCAAATCTTATACCAAAAGCTCTATAATATGAGTAAGTTTGTAAAACACGTGATTTTCTTTCCAAAACTTTTTCACAGGTAAATGTTTCATTGTCAAATGTCATGATGAAAGTGCAACTCTATGCCTACATGCCAATGTGTATGAGAATTCATGAATGGCGTGATACCGTACAACATGAGAAAAATGCATCTCTATGCCTGCATATCAAGTGCGCATGTCAAATGCGATACAACATAGTGAACAACCATATGCATACTCTCAGAGTATCAATCCACTCATTCCTCCCATTCACTCAGTCCTCACAGACACTCAGTCATCAATGTCACTCAATCATCCCAATCGCTCGGCACTCGCGCTCAACACTCGCACTTGCACTCAATAGGTACCTGCACTCACTGTGGGTGTGTAGACTCCGGAGGGGCTCCTTCAACCCAAGCGCTAATATAAGCCAATCATGGTATAAATCATAATAACATGCTGCGGCGTGCTGCCCACTCCCATAAAATATCACTCACAAACAGGCCCTCGGTCTCACTCAGTCATCAATTTCTCCAGTCTCTCGGGCTCACAATGTCATGAAAATCATCCAAAAAATGATGATATGATGTATCAATAAATAGCAACAGAGATTCAGTTATGATATGCAAATGAATGAGTATGACTGAGTATGTAACTGCAATTTAAGCAAATAACTTCACAGTAGATATGACCTCAATGGGTCCCAACAGAATCAGCATATAGCCTAAACATGGTTTCTAACATGAATTATAGCTCAATTACTCAAACATGTAGAAATCTCATTGATAAAAGCAAGATTAGGTAACTACAAAGTGCCACAGAAATAACCGAGTCATAATTCACATAGTGCACGTTCACATGCCCGTCACCTAGCATGTGCATCACCACCTCAACAGCCAAACACATACCACATATATTTAGGGGTTCATACCCTTAGCACTAGGTTTAAAAGTGTTACTTACCTCGAATAAGCCAAATCCAATACCGAACAAGCCAAACAATGCTCTAAAAATGCCATCCCGCGCGTACCGACCTACGAATGGCTCGAAACTAGCCAAAAGCAACTCAGATATCTCAAATAAAGCCTAAGGAAACTATTCCAATTGATAAAGGCCGAATCTTTACTCAAATGTCCAAAATCTATCAAAACCAAACCCCGGGCCTGCACTAGGAACCCGGCAAAACTTATAAAATCCGACAACTCATTAAATTTCGAGTCCAACCATACTAGTTTCACTCAAATCCGACTCCAAATTGATATTCAAAACTCAAAAATTCGCTTTATGAAGTTTTAGACAAAAACCCTCAATTTCCTCTTTAAAATTCATCAACCAATTGCCAAAAATAAAGATAGATTCATGAAATAAAATCAAAACCAAGTATAGAACACTTACCCCAATCTATATGGTGAAAATTGCTTCAAAAATCGTCTCAATCCGAGCTCCACAGCTCCAAATATGATAAAATAACTCTAACCCTCGAAATGGAAATTAAGAGAGTCTGCCCAGTTATTACACTTCGCGAACGTGGACAATCCCACGCGTTTGCATAGAACAAATCCCACCAGCTGAAAATTCCTCTTTCGTGATCGCACAACCATAGTCGCGAACGCGATGATCATTCTTCTAGAGCTACGCGATTGCGTTCAACACTTCGCGACCGCGAAGAACAAATGCCTGACATCTTAAGGCCTTCCTTCCTTCTACGCGAACGCGTTGCTAGACTCGCGAACGCACTGAACATTTGCCTCAACCTTCGCGAACGTATCTGAGGACTCGCGAACGCGATGAACAGATTTTCCCCAGCCATCAAACAACTCTATGCAATCGCGATTAACTCTACGCGATCGCGAACAAGGAAACCAGACGCTCAGCAGAACCAGCAACACCAAAATGAAGGAAAATGATCCGAATTCGATTCGAAACATACCCGAGCCCCTCGGGACCCCGTTTAAATATATAAACAAGTTCCATAACATAACGTGGACCTACTCGAGGCCTCAAATCACACATAACAACGTCGAAACGACGAGTCACACCTCAAATCAAACTTAAATGAACTTTCAACTTTCAACTTCCAAAGCTCGCACTGAAACATAATAAATCAACCCGGAATGAACTCAAATTTTTTGCACACAATTCCCAAATGACATAACGAATTTATTCCAATTCCCGAAATCACAATCCGAATTCGATATCCACAAAGTCAACTTCTGGTCAAACTTATGAACTTTCCATACCTTCGAATTTCCAACTTCCATCAATTAGTGCCGAATCCTTCTAAGAACATCCAAATGCATATCCGGGCATACGCCCAAGTCCAAAACCGCCATCTGGACCTAACGGAACCATCAAAACTCCGTTCCGGGGGTCAAATCCCCAAAAGTCAAAACTTGGTCAACTCTTCCAACTTAAAGCTTCAACGATGAAATTCATTCTTTCAAATCAATTCCAAATAACCTGAAAACCAAAACCAACGATTCACACAAGTCATAATACATCATATGAAGCTACTCATGCCCTCAAACTGCCAAGCAAAATACAAATGCTCAAAATGACAGGTCGGGTCGTTACATCCTCTTCCAATTAAACATACGTTCGTCCTCGAACGTGCCAAGAGTCGTTCCAAAGCTATCAAATCGCCGTGTAACTTACCATGCAATACCCGGGGGTGATTCCACGTCACCCTAATTCATATAAGCTTGACGACACCACCAAATTGAAGATACTTAATCCAACCTTAGCCCATAAACCTTGGAACCCAATTTCCAACATCCAGAATTTCCTACAAGACCTGAATCTCGCATGCACACACAGTATATGTTCTGAACTAGCTATGAAGCCATAACCATAGCCAAGATGCAATCACATGATATACCACATAACTCAAATACTCATAGCAATAATTTTCAACCACAATAACTGCTTCAAGCAAACTCGGTACCGGTAATAAACCTTATATCAAACAAAACCTCGTTCTAAAACCTTCCTACACTGCCAATGATGAAAGAAGCATGCGGAAACTCATAACTACTTATCAGATCAACAAGTCATGGAGCTCCATCTCCTTTGACAAGAACCATAGCCAATTTCTAAGTCGATCAACGATATTATCCTTCCAAATATACCGCAAACAAATCCGATAGCACCCATTCTAGGTCCGATGACCTCATCTCATCACACAACTACTCTAGTGACATGCCACATTAACACAACCTAAAACCATAACACACGCAATCCGTGCACCAATAAGCAACAACCCAAATGTACTCAATCATGGAAAATGAATCAAATGAGAGAACCATCCCGCAAGTTCAACAAGTACCACCACAACCGCAATGCTACAAACCCATCTTACATAGTAGAACTAAGACACACTAATCTAACACAAGGATCATATCCCGACATAACCCAGCTGCAATGCGTGACCCCATCCAAACACGGGTCCATATGAAATACCTTAAGCCACCCTGCTCAAAATCAACAATTACACGCAATTCGACATCAACTATATGAGTGCATGACCATAACCACAGAGAAGCAAATAGCACAATATACCACAGTCTGGAGAGAACATAACCAAGGCGCAATCAACTATTTGACACCCTAATAGCCATCTCGCTCAAATCCCGCTACAAGACCAAAACAAAACCGCACCATGTGTGCTTATAACCAACAAAATCACAACCCCTCGTATCATAGAGGAGTAAAACATAGATCATATCAGAACACGAATAAGCTCAACTCTAACCGAATGGCATATCCCCCAACAATAACAGTACAGAGTCGACCAATCCTACCCAGTGTAGAATATACGTCCTCGTTGGGCCTACCAATGGGCCCCAAGTCAACTCTAGTCATCCACAAATAGATAAATAATCCTCCGAAAGTCCACAATGACCTAACATAACATATACTATCATTTGGCTAGCTTTGGCCACACCTTCATAGTCCACAACCATGAAACAATCTGCTTCTGAAAACTCCCGGTCTCCAAATCCGTAGAACACATGAATCACCATATTTGATCCCAACTCCACCGCCCAAATGTCTGACACATCTCTCATACACGATCATCCTACGAGGAATACTTCTACAATTCTTCTGTGCCGCATAGCAAAATCTGAATATCAGCAGTCGATCAACCGGTCGAGTACCGCAATACTAATAAAACATCCGTAAGTCAACACTCTGTGCACCTTCTGAAATATACGCTCTCCTCAGGCAATACCAAGTAGTAATATCATTTATCTAGTCATCTAAAACTGCTCATATTGTCTAAGAATTTATGCCCTTCCTTTCAAAACTAAACCTTGACCTTGCGCACGTAAATCTTAATTCCACACAACATACCGCATCTATCATAAATATGAAAAGTACGAGAATCTCATAATCAACTCTAAGTCACAAGCAAACTACATACTCAATTAGCCAGGAACCTTCCATTTGATCTCATCCAGGAGAAAATCACAACATGCAACATGCTCAGTCAGCAGGAAATATATACCTTGAACTGTAGAAATCATTGAGAACACTTCGAAATCCATTTGCACATAACCCAGCTATCAGAACCGAATCCCTCAAACTCAACCAAGCCACGCAGGTTGCCAAAACCCAAGAGCATTGCCACGAAACACCCGTAGAGGTTCACCACATCAGAAGTACCCAAAGAACCGATCATATCCATTACCGTGCTGATGAAAGCTATTATCAAGTTGTCCTATTTCTTTGAGTTCCTTCCAAGTTACCCTCAAATGGACACTCCCCTTGCCAAAACACCACGATCCTTAACCAAAACTCACCCCACGAGATCCTAGTATAAAACCATACCGCCCTAAGGCCCATAAGCCGTTGTATTCCCTCTTAAGCACCCCAAAAGTACCACAATCGAGACACCCACTTTGAAGACCTTTTGTGAATGTAAAGTCGTTTCCTTCACCTTCCTGATACTGAAATGTAAAATCCATAATGATATAGAAATACCGCAAGTCCCGACACTATCCGATGCAAATCTCAGATTCTAGCTATATACAAGTCCGAAAAATTCTCAATTGCCACATATAAATCTTGAACCTATTAGAAACTTCTCGAGAATCATTCACTCTTCTCAAATCTCAATTGCACCGCCCAAACGAGCCGAAACTTGTGCCCCATTAGCACAACAACACCTAAAGAAGTAACCCCGCCTTAATGCAACCGAGCAAAGTCCTAGTCTATGCGTACTACGTCTTCCAAAATAACAACCCAATCCTTCCATGATCCTCATATACCCATAAAGTGTGACACAACCCATATTCATAAATTCCTTTACTCGAGTCATCCTCGATCTCACCCTCCCCAAGTCATATCTGATTCACAAGTATGCCTCAAACAGAAACCAGCACAACACATAACCATACAATCAAAGCGGTGATAGAAGATTCCCCCCACTTGGCTCAAAGCCATGGAATAAAACACCCGATAACTCATAATATCCATGCTCTATTACTACCATAATCTTGTACCGAATTTCAACTCAATCCTTCATAAGCTCATGTAACACAAACCATCTAATACCTCAAATAATGTCTTAATTTGGCATTCATCCTCGTGACAGTCAGGTTAACTATTACAAGTGATCCAACTCAAATCGCACAAATATGACTCACTAATAGGAAAGAAAGCCTCTACATAATATTATAAGGATCACATATCCGTAAATTACCCCGCAGGTGGTAACCCACCTGCTTAGTCTAAAACTCACATCCCTCTATTCCACGACTAATACACAGTCCCTTAATTTTCCTGAGTCTGAACTCATCAACAAGACATGAAATCTACTTTGTTCTGCAAATAAACAACCCGAAAGATTCCGCATTATGATCATAACTCGAGACTATATAACACATTAAGATAGAAATCAAGCACACAATAGTCCTTTTTATATCTTAAGCAAACTTTTCTCATCACGTTCACACCATCTGAACACATCCTACAGTCACATCACACTTCATCACATAGCCATCCAACCACTCATCCAAAAGCATATACTCACACAACTGAAACTACCGAGCCTAAGATGCGGTCTAAACCTGACCTCAAGTCCTCCCGACTAGCCCATCACCAAAGCACAGAAAACACATCTCGCACCTCATCCATGGGATCCACAAGCCGTTGATGCACAGTTGATACCGAGCGCTCATATGCGTATACGAAAGCGTGGAAGGAATTCAAAGAGTTACGCTTCAAGCAGAATCAATACCGCACAATAAGGAAAGAAAGATGGGATGTTTATCCTAAATGTCCTGTAGCCTCTCGAAGATAGGTATGGGCGTCATCATACCGATCCAGAAGACTCTACTAGACACTTGCTTATGACTTGTAGAACCTATGAACCTAGAGCTCTGATACCAACTTGTCACGATCCAAAATCCAATTAATCGTGATGGCACCTATCCAACCCGCTAGGTAAGCCAATTAACAATTATCCAATTTAATGAGATTTATTGAGACAAATAAATGATAAAATAACTGAACCTTAATAAATTCCCAAGGACTGGTAGTACAAAGCATGAGCTTCTAAGATTTAGAATTTACGAAACTGGAAATAAAGTACATCATCTGTCTGAAATATACATGAACAGATTAAAATTCTAAAGCTACCATGATCGAGAGGCAGCTATGACCGTAACGCAGGTACATTTTCAAATCCAGCTCCCGTCGTGCTCAGCAACATAAGCATCCAACATCTGCACGCAAGGTGTAGAAGTGTAGTATGAGTACAACCGACCCCATGTACTCAATAAGTAGTAAGCCTAACCTTAGGTTGAAAGTAGTGACAAGCTAGAACAAAGATCGGAGTCCCACACCAATGGCCAATTACAGTTCGTAATACCATACTGAAAATGCTAAAAGAAGTAACTTAGAGGTATAATGCTCAGGTCGTTCAAAATTTTCAAAAAATAGACATGCTTTTCAAGTTTAACAGTAAAACCCAAATCTTTTACCGAAAGCTTTATAACATGAGTAAGTTTGTAAAACCGTGATTTTCTTTCCAAAACTTTTCCACAGGTAAATGTTTCATTATCAAATGGAATGAGGAAAGTGCAACTCTATGCCTACATGTCAATGTGTATGAGAAGTTATGAATGACGTGATACCGTACAACACGAGAAAAATACATCTCTATGCCTGCAGATCAAGTGCGCTTGTCGAATGCGAAACAACATAGTGAACAATCATATGCATACTCTCAGAGTATCAATCCACTCATTCCTCCCAGTTACTCAGTCCTCACAGACACTCAGTCATCAATGTCACTCAATCCTCCCAATCGCTCGGCACTCGCGCTCAGCACTCGCACTCGCACTCAATAGGTACCTGCGCTCACTATGGGTGTGCAGACTCCAGAGGCGCTCCTTCAGCCGAAGCGCTAAAATAAGCCAATCATGGCATAAATAATAATAACATGCTGCGACGTGCAGTCCGCTCCCATAAAATATCACTTAAAAAAAGGCCCTCGGCCTCACTAAGCCATCAATCTCTCTAGTCTCTTGGTTTCATAATGTCATGAAAATCAGCCTAAAAATGAAGATATGATGTATCAATAAATAGCAAAAGCGACTGAGTTATGATATGCAAATGAATGAGTATGACTAAGTATGTAACTACAATTTAAGCAAATAACTCCACAGCAGATATGACCTCAGTGGGTTCCAACAGAATCAGCATATAGCCTAAACATGATTTCTAACATGAATCACAGCTCAATTACTCTAACACGTAGAAATCTCATAGATAAAAACAAGAATAGGTAACTACACAGTACCGCAGAAATAATCGAGCCAATAATGCACACGGTGCACGCCCACATGCCCATCACCTAGCATGTGCATCACCTCAACACCTAAACATATACCACGTATATTCAGGGGTTCATACCCTCAGCGCTAAGTTTTGAAGTGTTACATCGAACAAGCCAAATCCAATACCGAGCAAGCCAAACGATGCTCCAAAAATGCCATCCCGCGCATACCGATCTCCAAAAGGCTCGAAACTAGCCAAAAGCAACTCAATTACATCAAATAAAGCCTAAGAAAATAATTCCAATTGATAAAGGTAGAATCTTTACTCAAAAGTATAAAATCAACCAAAAAGCTAAACCTCAGGCGTGAACCTCAGAATCCGACAAAACTTACAAAATCCGATTATCCATTAAATTTCGAGTCCAACCATACTAGTTTTACTCAAATCCGACTCCAAATCGATATTCAAAACTCAAATATTCGCTGTATGAAGTTTTAGAAAAAAAATCCCCAATTTCTTCTTTAAAATTCATCAACCAATTGTCAAAAAGGAAGATAGATTCAGGTAATAAAATCAAAACCAAGTAGAGAACACTTATCCCAATTCATATGGTGAAAATTACTTCAAAAATTGTCTCAATCCGAGCTCCATAGCTCCAAATATGATAAAATGACTCTAACCCTCGAAATGGAAATTAATAGAGTCTGCCCAATTATTATACTTCGCGAACGCGGATAATCCCACGTGTTCGCGTAGAATAAATCCAACCAGCTAAAACTTCCTCTTTCGCGACCGCACCATCATAGTCGCGAATGCAATGATCATTCTCCTAGAGCTACACAATCGCGTTCAACGCTTCGCCACCGCGAAGAACAAATGCCTGACATCTTCAGGCCTTCCTTCCTTCTACGTGAACAAGTTGCTAGACTCGAGAACGCGCTAAACATTTGCCTCAACCTTTGCGAACGCGATGAACAACTTTTCCCCAGCCATCAAACAACTCTACGCGATCGCGATTAACTCTACGCAATCGCGAACAAGGAAACCAGATGCTCAACAGAACGAGCAATGCCAAAATGAAGGAAAATGATCCGAATTCGATCCGAAACACGCCCGAGCCCCTCGGGACCCCGTCTGAATATACCAACAAGTTCCATAACATAACACGGACCTACTCGAGGCCTCAAATCACACATAACAACGTCGATGTTGACATCCAATTTTGTCCGTCCTTTCTTCCAATTAATTTCTTTGAGCTTTTGAGTTACTAATAACTGAATCCTTAATTTACTACTATTTTTATTATGATTGCTGCTACAACTATCATTAGTATTAATATTAGTAGTAGCAGTAGTATTTTTATTAGTATTAGTATTGGTATTATTATTATTATTATAATTGCTACTTTTACTATTGTCACAATTATTATTATTATTATTATTATTATTATTATTATTATTATTATTGTTATTAATACTATTACCGCGACTAATCTTTTCATTACTTTAATATTTATTAATATCTACTTAATACTATTTTTCTCATACATATATAATATATAAGTTTAAGTCTCAATACAAAGAAGTTCAAAAGAAATAATTTGAAGATTAGAAAAGACCAATTAAATTCGGCCTATTGAAGGCCCAAGTTCATTATTTCACAAAACCACACAATAACCCATTTTCATGGCCCAATTCCGCCACCCACCTGCCCATTTGTAGCCCAAGATCTAAAACAACTAGGGTTCCCACTCTCTCATCTCATACGTTGCCTGCCCTCTTTCCCCCTCTTCTCAACCATGGCAGAAACTTGCCTCGCCGATTTCGAGTAAGTTCTTTGTCTCTCTTCAAATCTCGTGACTCCTCTTTCTCTCTCTCTCGTCTACAGCAAGATTTAGTCAATACAAGAGGCCAAAATACTTTTGAAGTTTCTGACCTTTGTCCAGAGATAATCGCTGGTGTAAAGATTTTCTCTTTGATTTCAAACGGCTCTTTTTGAAATTCAAACGGCTAATCTGTTCTTCATATCCCCCCCCGAAAATCACTTCTCAAGGGGCCCTAAACTTTCTCTATAAATACTCTCTTTGGAAGCTTAATCTGTTAATGTGAACGGTATCGCTTAAAGTCAATTGGAATTAAATAACTGTAGCTATTTCCTACAAACATTTGCAAAACAAATATTCCTCTTCTAATCGTTTTGCTTTTTCTTTGTCTTACATGAACACTGGAGCCGTAGGGTCTCACTTTGAGACTCAACGACGCCGCAACATACCATGGAGTCTACACGTCCTCTTCTTCTCCAGCTTCTGCATTATTATCTAGACAGCAACAAATACAGAAGATAAAATCTTCTGGGGAGCTGACATGGCTCTTAATTATTTCATTCTACTTCATTATGTTTATCTGCTATTGCGATTAATAATTTTTCGTTTCCAGCTATGTTAAACCTGGACATGTAGTGACTAACTTCACCAGGCCTTGTTAATGAAATCAGACTTCTTCAACTTCTTTTTATCGAGAGAATAGCTTAATTATTGTTATATAAAAAAATCTGTTTTCATAATGTTTGAACAGGTTTTAACTTTGAAATCTAAGTTTTTCAATTCGCTAATAGACTTCGGAACCAACGATTTCGAACTTGAAGACCATTTTAAAATTATGCGAGTCCAAAACCAGTTTCTTCTAATAAAGTATAGAGCAGATTTCTTAATAAATTTTAAGGAACTTAGCCCACTTTTACTTTTAGTCCACGACCAAAGTATCTATTTTAACGTTCATTAGCTTTTCAAGTTTAAGAATACATTTGCCTAAAAGTATTCTTATACACATTCACTTACACTTGGCGTTAATTAACTTTAATCCGGTTGATTAACCATTTTAATATGGATCTTAAAGGGTGTCTTAAAAACCTTCCTTTTAGATTAATTGAACCTTTACCTAAAATCTTTAGGTTAAGTAGATTAATAGAGTTATAATTTATTAAATTACTTTATTCAATTTAGGTGTCCTAACACCTTAAAAATAATTAGGTGGCGACTCTTTAACTTTAATCTAATTCAGAATTGCCTAATATGTTGTACCTCTACTACAACTAGTTTAAAATAGGGTATAACAATGTCGGAAACAACATCGAAACGACGAGTCGTACCTTAATTCAAACTTAAATGAACTTTGAACTTTCAACTTCCAACACTCACGTCGAAACATATTAAATCAATTCGAAATGAACTCAAATTTTTTGCACACAAGTCTTCTAGGAACATCCAAATGCAAATCCGGGCATATATCCGAGTCCAAAAACACCATTAGGACCTAACGGAACCATCAAAACTCCGTCCTGGGGTCAAATCCACAAAAGTCAAACTTGGTCAACTCTTCCAACTTAAAGCTTCAATTATTAAATTCATTCTTCCAAATCGATTCCGAATAACCTGAAAACAAAAATCGATGATTCACACAAGTCATAATACATCATACGAAGCTACTCATGCCCTCAAACTGCTGAGCGAAGTGCAAATGCTCAAAACGACCGGTCGGATCGTTACATCTTCCGCCACTTAAACATACGTCAGTTCTCGAACGTGCCAAGAGTCGTTCCAAAGCTATCAAATCGCCGTGTAACCTTACCATGCACATATCCGAGGGTGATCCCACGTCACCCTAATTCATATAAGCCTGACGAAACCACCAAACTGAAGATCCTTAATCCAACCTTAGCCCATAAATCTTGGAACCCAATTTCCAACATCTGGAATTTCCTACAAGACTCGAATCTCGCATGCACACACTGTATAAGTCTGAAGAAGCTGTATCAAGCCATAAGCATAGCCCAAGATGCAATCACATGATATACCACATAACTCAAATACTCATAGCAATAATTTTCGACCGCACGATATACCACAAATGCTCAAAACGACTGGTTGGGTTATTACAGTCTCAAGGATCGGTACGGAGACATCTGTATTTATGTTCGGGAGGCTATGGAACTGTCAGGAAAAGCTTCAGTTCTTTGATTCCTTATCGTGCGAAATTTTGACTTCGGATTCTAAATTTCTGTCTTTCTATTCTTTTACAGATGGTGAGGACACATAAAGCTGGATTAGATGACCAGACACCCTCGCCCCCTGCTAGAGCCGCGAGAGGTCGGGGCTGGGGTAGAGGCTGAGGATGTTCGCGTGGTGCAGCCAGAGCACCCATACGAGCTACTACAAAGGAGCTGCCAGTAGCTCTAGTTGGAGGGCAGAGACCTGAGACGCCTGTTACTGCACCAACCCTCCAGGAGACTCTCGCCCAGTTTCTGAGCAAGTTTAGCACTGGCTTAGGCAGGGTTGATACCACTTGCTCTTGCCACATCTCAGGCCGGGAGAGGAGCACAGACTCCCGCCGCCAGTACCCCAGAGCAGTCAGTCCAGGTCGACCAAGTTCCAAAATCAACTCTCCTGGTGCTATAATATCAGGCTTTGCAATTTGCAGATAGCTTTTAGAAGGGCTTCTCGAGGAAAATGCAGAAACGACTGGAGCAGGCTTTACATCCGTGCGTGTTTCCTGGAAACTGATGCTGGCTTTAGGTTTTACACCTTTTAATGCGTAGTCGATCACCTGCTTCCCTTGATGCTAATGACAACTCCAAGGTTTGGAAAAAAAATTGGATATCAATGCATCTGGATCATCAGATATATAGATGGCTCCTCCAAATTTTGACTCTGAGATGGCCGCCATTTGTTCCTCTACTTCTACTGCAACACTATAACAAATCATGATGCTACGTCTAGCATTAGGGACTTGGGATAATAGGTCAGATGAATCGCAAGGAGATATACTTTCGTTTTAAAGCACAGGAAAATCCTTGATCATTGTTCTCACTGGAAACAAGCTAAATCCTGTAATCTTTAAGCCATTCCTAAGAGTTAAAGTCTCCGAAAATGATCGGTCAGTGCTGCATGATGACACAGTAAAGATCCAAGGGACTCTGTTGTTTAAAGTTCCCATTTCAGGACCTCTATTTCCAGTTGAAGCAGTGACTAAGATACCCTTCATCATAGCACCGAAAGAAGCTATTGCAATAGAATTTTCATATAATGGAAATTTCAACATAACCATAAGAAATTGTTATTATGTCAACACCATCTGCAACAGCTTGGTCCATAGCAACAATCAAATCAGAAGAAAAGGTTCCTTCTTCAAAGCTAAACTTATACACAGCTATCCTCGCTCGTGGTGTGATACCCCTTGCTGTTCCAGGGGCATATCCAAAATATGAAGCTCCTTTAGCAAAACTACCAGCAGCAATGGAAGCAACATGATTGCCATGACCATCAGTGTCTCTAGCAGCATTCATTGAAATATTTACACTAGGATCATCAGCCAAAATCCCCTTATTGAAATAATTTGCTCCAATGAGTTTCCTGTTGCACAATGAGGAATTGAACTCTGCTCCTGGCTTGCAAATTCCTTTCCACCTTTTTGGAACTTCAGGCAATTCATCATCTCTGAAACTGGCAGATTCTGGCCAGATACCAGAGTCAAGCACAGCAATGATAACATCTTGACCAAAACCAGATTCTGGCCATAGACCAGAAGCAGAATTGAGCTTAAGGAACTCAGAGGTATGTGTAGTGTGAGCTTCAACAGTCCTGTCTTTATAAACTGAAAGAAAACCTGGTGACTTCTTGAGAGCTTCAAGTTCATCTTTCGACAAAACAACACTGAAGCCATGAATGACATTATCATAAGAATAAAGAAGCTTTGGAGGTACATGATGATCATTTGGAGTAGTGGGAACATCAATTTTGATGGTATCAATAATGGAGGAGTGCCAGTTTTAGTGACTAGCAAAGATTTTAGGCATAAAAGATTTGTCCAAAAGGACAATGTAAATATACCTTTGTGTTGAGGTTCCTAATAACAAAGAAATACCAAAAAGAAATCAAGAAAACAGGGAAAGAGGTACTGGTGTCATAATTCTATCTCTCTACTTGTGTTTTTTTCCTCTTATAACAAAGCCTCCTTTTAAATACACATGCTAAGAAACAGCCTTGCTTGGGCCCTTGGCTAGTTTTGTGAAGTAGATAATGCAATTGGAGCACTTGGTAAGTTGTCATTTTCTAAGACTTGGTTTCTTTGGAAGTGAATAACTACTACGAAGTTTCAGCCAGTGGACCAGTGGTGACTTTTGTTAGTGAAAATTAAAGTGGCGACTTCCTGTGTACACACACTACACATTTGTACAAGTACCAAATCATATTTCAAGTGATAAATTGAGATTAGAATGTATATTACTCAACAATGTTAATTAATAAAACTTACATAAACGACATATATTAGATAATACTTGTTGCTTTAATAAGCTATTCTTTCGTCTTAAGTTCTTTTTCCTTTTTTTTTTTTTAGAGTAATACTCTACTATGTTGTCATGATTTTTGCATTAAACAAATACCAACTTGCAAAATCTTTTAGGAGTACAAGTTTTGGAAAAAGAAATTATGGAAATTATTGAAGTTTCTTTTTCAAAATAGGTCCTTAAAAAGTAATTTGATGTTGTTTATCAAAAAATTATTACTCCAGTCACATAACACTTAAGAATATCTCAAGAAAATTACAAAAGCCTTTTGGAATCACATATGAAGATATGGTTGGGTTTTGATATTGGTGAATGAGAAATGATGGGATGAAAAGTGAAGGGAATATAAAAGGTTCATTTTGCTTTGGTTAGCATTTGTCCCAAATAGGAAAAAGAAAGGAAAAGAGAGGTGTATATATTACATTACACCTTCTCTAGTTGCTAAAAGAGTTGGAGGGGCAAGGATCCCTCGCGCCATCGCCGTCGCCGTCGTCGTCGCTCACTCGGCTTCGGCTTCGGCTTCGGCTTCGGCTTTGTCAAAGATTGATTGATTATCTTTTTGGTTGTTGAAAGTATTAATGAAAAATCTTCTTCTTCTTACTTATTGAAGTCAAATAATTTATGGAATGTTCGTTTAGGACATGTCAATTACAAAACCTTGCGAAAAATGATTAATCTTGAAATATTGCCTAAATTTGAGTGTAATATATCTAAATGTCAAATATGTGTTGAATCAAAGTTTGTTAAGCATTCTTATAAGTCTGTTCAAAAGAATTTAAATCTTTAAGACTTAATCCACCTGACATTTGTGATATGAAGTCAATACCATCTCGCGGTTGGAAAAAGTATTTCATAACTTTTATTGACGATTGCACTCGATATTGTTATGTTTATTTGCTAAATAGTAAGGATGAAGCAATAGAAGCATCTAAGCAATATAAGAATGAAGTCGAAAATCAATTGAATAAAAAGATTAAAATGATTAGAAGTGATACGGATGGAGAATATGAATCTCCTTTTGCATAAATATGTTTAGAATATGGAATCATCCATCAAACTACTGCCCCCTACACACCACAATCCAATGAAATTGTGCAAAGGAAAAATCGGATATTGAAAGAATTGATGAATTCTTTATTAGTCAGTTCCGGTTTACTGCAGAATTTATGGGGGGGAAGCTATCCTTACATCTAACCGAATACTCAACAGAGTACCCCACAGCAAAACACACTCTATTCCTTATGAAAAATGGAAAGGAAGAAAACCCAACTTGAAATATTTTAAAGTACGAGGTGTCTAGCAAAGGTACAAGTACCTTTACCCAAAAGGGTGAAAATAGAATCAAAAACCGTGGACTGTATTTTTATTGGATAAGCAACAAACAGTAAAGCATGTAGATTTTTACACCTTCTCTAGTTGCTAAAAGGGTTGAAGGGGCAAGGACCCCTCGTGCCGTCGCTCGCTCGCTCGCTCGCTCAGCTCGGCTTCGGCTTCGGCTTTGGCTTTGGCTTTGGATTTGGATTTGGATTTTGGATTTGGATTTGGATTTGGATTTGGATTTGTCAAAGATCGATTGATTGATTATCTTTTTGGAAAATTCTTTCCTTAATTATTTAATTAATTAATTATTTATTTAATTAATTAATTATTTAATAAATAGGAAACTATCCAACGCGGATTGACCCTGACCCACGAGCGGCGCGACTTGTGACCGACTTGGTCCGTTTTTCCTCTTCCCGGATTTTTTTGAAATTTTCCTCCAAAAACCCGGTGACTGATCTGAATGGTTGCAAACATTCAGAATCAGTACCTCCAACAGCTATAAATTTCAGATTTTTTTCAGAATTTATTACGAATTTTTCTGCAATCTAACTTTCTCAAAAAAACTCTCTTCTTTATTCTGTTTGATACACTTTAGTGGTTCGCCGCTACTAGAATTTGGAGTGCTACTATTCTAGTAATATAATCGTTCTATCCTAGAAGGGGATATTCCATCAACCTCGAGTACTGTAAGGGGAATAATTTCCTTAAGGACACACTTTGAACTAAGTGGGCTCGATTATATTCTGAAATTTTTTTCTAACATTGTTTCTGTTCATTCTCCAGTTTTTGTAGTTTACTGTTTCTACACTGTTTATACTAAGTGTTTGACAGATTGTGTTTAAACGTTATTTAAACTTATGCAGATTATTTTTGATAACAATCTTAAGGAAATTACCAGTATATATATTAATCTGTATTCTATTTTGGAGAGTAAAACCTGTGTGGTTTTCTACTCCGTTTGAAATTTCATATTCTAACTTGAAGACATAAAAACTTCGTTGGAATATTAGAGTTCATACTTGTACAACGATTTGAAGAACATAAAAACTTCATTATTGCTGTTGAAAAAGTTTTGCTATTCTGATTATTAAGACAGTTTGCCAATTTTGACAGTGAAAAGAAATGGCAAGTGAAAGTTCTACTCCTTCTGCAACTCGAAATCCCTCTGCGAATGTTGCACCAGCGGTTACTCCTACAACCCGTACCGCTGTGCCACCGGCTGAGAAACCTGTGAAGTTCACTGGTACCAACTTTAAAGAATGACAGCAAAGAATGTTCTTTTGGCTTACCACCTTTGGTATGCAGAAGTTCACCAGCGAAGACCCTCCTGTGCCTGCTACTAATATGCCGGCCAACAAAAAATTTATGATTGTTGAGGCATGGAAACAGACTGATTTTTTGTGCAAAGGCTACATTTTGAGTGTCTTAGAAGATGACTTGTACAACGTCTACAGTGCAGTAGAGACCTCTAAATAATTATGGAGTGCACTTGAAAAGAAATACAAAACCGAAAATGCTTGCTTGAAAAAGTTTGTGGTTGCCAAATTCCTAGACTACAAAATGGTGGATGGAAAAACCATTGGAACCCAAGTTAAAGAGCTTCAACTTATCTTCCATGACTTTATTGTTGAAGGCATGGTAGTGAATAAAGCGTTCCAAGTGGTTGCAATGATTGAGAAGTTGCCACCCTCATGGAAAGATTTCAAGAATTATCTTAAGCACAAGAGAAAGGAAATGAAGTTGGAGGATCTTGTGATTCGTCTCAAGATCGAGGAAGATAACAAACCGCTGAGAAGAAGTACCGTAAGAGTTCGCCAATTGAAGGGGCAATCGTCGTTGAAGATGCTGCTCCGAAAAAGAACAAGAAAAGGAAGAGGCCTTCTGGAAAGGAGAAGTATCCTAACAAGAAAAAAATTCAAGGGATATTGTTATAATTCTAGTAAAGCAGGCCATAAAGCTTCCGATTGTCGTGCCCCCAAGAAGGACAAAGAGAAAAACAAGGGTCAAGCAAACATGGTGGTAGATGTTAACGACCTGTGTGCAATGCTGTCTGAATGCAACCTGGTTGGTAACCCAAAGGAGCGGTGGCTT
Organism: Nicotiana obtusifolia; assembly: GCA_002018475.1. NCBI lineage: Eukaryota > Viridiplantae > Streptophyta > Magnoliopsida > Solanales > Solanaceae > Nicotiana > Nicotiana obtusifolia. The sequence continues at coordinate 23,941 of MCJB01052129.1, read as the reverse complement.
GATTCTAGCGCCACTCGAGATGTGTGTGCCGTTAAGGAAGCATTTGCAATCTACACTCCTGCTGCACTCGAAGAGGAGCTAGACATAGGAAATACTGCAAGTGCCAAAGTTGAAGGACATGGAAATGTTCCGTTGAAGATGACATCCGGAAAAGTGCTAACTCTCAACAACGTCATGCACGTTCCAACAATTAGGAAGAATCTAGTTTCAGCCGCACTACTCGTGAAAAATGGGTTTAAGTGCGTGCTGGTTAGTGATAAATTTGTACTTAGTAAGAATGGCATGTTTGTAGGAAAATGATATCTCACCGAGGGCCTTTTCAAACTTAATGTAATGGTTGTTGACAGTATTAATGAAAAATCTGCTTCTTCTTACTTATTGGAGTCAAATAATTTATGGCATGTTCGTTTAGGACATGTTAATTATAAAACATTGCGAAAAATGATTAATCTTGAAATATTGCCTAAATTTGAGTGTAATATATCTAAATGTCAAATATGTGTTGAATCAAAGTTTGTTAAGCATTCGTATAAGTCTGTTCAAAAGAATTCAAATCTTTTAGACTTAATCCATATGACATTTGTGATATGAAGTTAATACCATCTCGCGGTGGAAAAAAGTATTTTATAACTTTTATTGACGATTGCACTCGATATTGTTATATTTATTTGCTAAATAGTAAGGATGAAGCAATAAAAGCATTTAAGCAATATCAGAATGAAGTCGAAAATCAATTGAATAAAAAGTTTAAAATGATTAGAAGTGATAGCGGTGGAGAATATGAATCTCCTTTTGCATAAATATGTTTAGAATATGGAATCATCCATCAAACTACTGCCCCCTACATACCACAATCCAATGGAATTGCGGAAAGGAAACATCGGACATTGAAAGAATTGATGAATGCTTTACTAATCAGTTCCGGTTTACTGCAGAATTTGTGGGGGGGAAACTTACAGCTAACTGAATACTCAACAGAGTACTTCACAGCAAAACACGCTCTATTCCTTATGAAAAATAGAAAGGAAGAAAACCCAACTTGAAATATTTTAAAGTGTGGGGGTGTCTAGCAAAGGTACAAGTGCCTTTACCCAAAAGGGTGAAAATAGGATAAAAAAACCGTGGACTGTGTTTTTATTGGATATGAAACAAACAGTAAAACATGTAGATTTTTGGTTCATGATTCTGACGATCCCGAAATTCATAATAATACTGTAATTGAATCTGATAATGCTGAATTCTTTGAAAACATCTATTCGTATAAAATTGAATGTGAGTCGTCGAATGAAAGATTTAAACAACCACGGGAAGAACCAAAGGAGAATGCCCCTAGCGAAGAAAATCCAAGGCGTAGCAAACGTCAAAGGACATCTACTTCCTTCAATCCAGATTTTATGACATTCCTGCTTGAAAATGAGCCTTAAACTTTCAAGGCGGCTATGTTATCTCCTGATTCAGCATTTTGGAAAGAGGCAGTCAATATTGAGATTCAATCAATCTTAGATAACCACACATGGGAAGTGGTTGATGTTCCTCCTAAAAACAAGCCTTTAGGTTTTAAATGAATTTTTAAAAGGAAAATAAAAGTTGATGGCACTATTGACAAATATAAGGCAAGGATTGGGGTCAAAGGTTATAGAAAAAAGGAAGGTCTTGATTATTTTGACACATACTCGCTTGTAACAAGAATAACGTCCATTCGGGTGTTAGTGGCTCTGACAGTCGTGTAAGGTCTTGAAATTCACCAAATGGATGTTAAAACAACTTTCTTAAATGGTGATTTGAAGGAAGAAATTTACATGGAACAACTCGAGAGTTTTGTGGTTCCTGGTAAAGAAAAGAAAGTGTGCAAACTTGTAAAGTCGCTTTATGGACTTAAACAAGCACGCAAACAATGGCATGCTAAATTTGGCCAAACTATGTTGGCAAATGGCTTTAAAATCAATGAGTGTGATAAATGTGTTTACATTAAAAACACTCCAGGCCACGAAGTCATTGTTTATTTGTATGTTGATGACATGCTGATAATGAGCAAAAATATGGCAGATATAAATGCTACAAAGCGCGTGCTGGCTAGCAAATTTGACATGAAAGACTTAGGAGTTGCTGATGTAATCTTAGGAATCAGTATTCATAGAACTCCACAAGGTTTAGCATTATCACAGTCTCACTACATAGAGAAAATACTTAACAAGTTCAAGTACTTGGATTTCAAGATTGCCAGAACTCCAATTGATCTGAATTACGCACTTCAAAACAATGAAGCTGAAAGTAAATCATAAGGGGACTATGCGAGAGTGTTGGGAAGTCTGATGTATATCATGAATTGTACACGACCAGATATAGCATATGCTATTAGCAAACTGAGTCAGTTTACAAGTAATTCCAATCACACACATTGAATGGTAATGAAATGAGTTTTGGGTTATCTGAAACATACTTGAGACTATGCTTTGCATTATAATAAATATCCCGAAGTGATTGAGGGATATAGTGATGCAAATTGGATCACTGAATCGTCTGAAGTTAAATCCATGAGTGGATATGTTTTCACAATTGGGAGTGGGGCAGTGTCTTGGACATTATCCAAACAGACTTGCATCGCCCGTTCCACTATGGAATCTGAATTCATAGCTTTAGACAAGGCCGGTGAAGAAGCTGAATGGCTCCGAAATTTTCTAGAAGATATTCCATTCTGGCCCAAACCTTTGGCTTCTATATGTTTACATTTTGACAGTCAAGCAACAATAGGTAGGGCAGGGAGCGTAATGTATAATGGAAAATCTCGTCACATACGACGGCAATACCGTTAGAGAACTCCTCTCTAGTGGCGTTATCACGATTGACTATGTAAAGTCAAGAGATAACGTAGCAGATCCGCTTACAAAAGGCTTATCTAGAGAGTGAGTTAATAGATCATCACTGGAAATGAGGTTAAGGCCGATGACAAGTCATCATGGCGGTAACTCTACCTAGCTGACTGGAGATTCCAAGAGCTAGGTTCCAAGAGATCAAACAAAGTTGTGACTGACGGTTCAACATTGTCAAATAACTCAACCCATTCTCGGATGAAGACAATGTTCATAAATAAGGACAAAACTTTATGGCTTTTTAATGAGTTAATAAAGCATTAAGATTTTTTAATGATTAGCTAAATCTGGCAGTGTATGACCAGATAATGCGGCGATAGGATCACATGTTTACAAATCACCTATGTGAGTGTTAAGTATAAGCCGCTTTAAAGGGGATTGACAGTGAAGGCCATTCTCTATGCACTCATGAAACCAGGCGGTGTTCATGGCTGAAACGAACACAACCGTGAGAATCATAAACGGTTGAGGATTGATTGTGTGACTTATGTTGTCTAGGTATACAACAAAGTTCGGCGATTCAAAGATATCAAATCTACCGATTGATCGAGTATATCTGATATAAGTTCACTACGGAAAGTTCAAAGGGAAACCTACTTATCCAGATGCAGTCAATCTTCTCTTGTATATCACACTCGTCCATGCATTCTTTTATATTATGGCCATTCCCCGTTCATGTGGGGGATTGTGAATTTTGATATTGGTGAATGGGAAATGAAGGGATGAAAAATGAAGGGAATATAAAATGTCCCTTTTGCTTTAGTTAAAGCATTTGTTCCACATAGGAAAAATAAAGGAAAAGAGATGTGTATATATTACATTACACCTTCTCTAGTTGCTAAAAGGGTTGGAGGGGCAAGGACCCCTCGCGCCATCGTCGTCGCTCGCTCGGCTCGTCTTCGGCTTCGGATTCGGATTCGTATTTGGATTTGGAAAAGATTGATTGATTGATTATCTTTTTGGACATACTTTTTCTTAATTATTTAATTAATTAATTAATTATTTAATAAATAGGAAACTATCCAACGCGGATCACCCTGACCCGCACGCGACTCGTGACCTGTGACCGATCCGGTCCGTTTTTTCTCTTCCCGAATTGTTTTGAATTTCCCTCCAAAAACCTGGTGGTTGCAAACATTCAGAATCAATACCTCCAATAACTATAAATTCCAGATTTTTTTCAGAATTCGTTACGAATTTTTCTACAATCTAACTTTCTCAAAAAAACTCTCTTCTTTATTATGTGTGATACACTACCGTTTAGTGGTTCGCCGCTACCAGAATTTGGAGTACTACTATTCTGGTAACATAATCGTTCTATCCTGGGAGGGGATATTCCATCAACCTCGAGTACTGTGAGGGGAATAATTTCTTTAAGGACACACTTTGAACTAAGTGGGCTCGATTATATTCTGAAAATTTTTTCTATACTGTTTCTGTTCATTCTCCAATTTCTGTTGTTTACTGTTTCTACATTGTTCATACTAAATATTTGACATATTATATTTAAATGTTATTTAAACTTATACAAATTATTTTTGATAACAGACAGACTAGTATAACTACGGATGGTCATTGATTGGACATACACATTTTGTACTTGGCGATAGAACTTAGTACTAGCATTGGGAATTTGTAGCAAGTGGGCACGTTAGGCTCGAATTTCTATTTTAAATATGATCCTACCATATTGTGATTGATTGGTAAATATCCTATATTGGAATGATTTTATTGTCAATTAATCACGGAGGTCATACTTTTCTAAGTGTATGCATGCCTACCCATTCCTCCCTCCTTTCCTTCTTCTGTGCATGCAGGCACGTGCGCGCACACACTTTTTCTGTGCATGTATATGCTTGTAGTTGTTTCTATTAGCGTGTATGTACTTTTTCTTTCAAATTGGAAAAAAAGAAAACAAGAACATGAGACTTACTTTTGAAAAATCCCAAATAGAAAAATCACTCGCATGATTTAAGCGTTAATTTGTTGCTGTCAAGGCAAAACTAATGCTTTCAGTCTCTGCATAACATGCTCTATAGAGTTATCTCCTACTGTATGGATATTGCCAATCTTGGTGACTAGTTAAGTTCTACTTTTAAACTCTATTGGTAGAAATGGAAAAGAAACTTCTGATCCATATAGCCATACTCATCAACTCAACTCATGCAATACAATTGCTTGGTAACTTCATCACTACTACTAGAAAACAGCTAAAAAGCGACCAAAACTTAACGACCAACATTAGTCTGTTCAAAAAAGCGACCAACTTTGATCGCTAAACTGGTGAAAATAATAAAATAATAATCTTAAATATATTAGCGACCAAAGTTGGTCGCTAGTTGGTCGCAATGTTCGTCAAATTGTTGACCGGACTGGTCAGACCTGTTTGGTCAAATTTCAAGATTAGCGACCAACGTTGGTCGCTTAAGAGGACCCACGTTTAAAATTAGCGACCAACGTTGGTCGCTTAATAAGGGGTAACTTTTGGGCGAGATAAGCAACCAACGTTGGTCGCTAATTTTAAAGTATATATATTTGCGACCAAAGTTGGTCGCTCTCATGTCAACATTTTATTCAAAATTAAATTTACTTTTGTATTTACTGTCTAAATAATATAAATGTAAGCCGTTAACGCTTTTGTAATACAAGGGATGAATATGCAGTTAAGTTGTACTACGGAGCGTGTGTGCGTATCCATATATATATATATATATATATA
>MCJB01052129.1:0-17934 GCA_002018475.1 Nicotiana obtusifolia | reverse complement strand
ATACTATAGTGTATGTATATATATATATATATATATAAAGATACTGTAGTAATAAATATATACATATATATACTATAGTATTTTATATACATATACACGTATTATATAGAACAAAGTAGGTTTGGAGCGACCAAAATTGCAACCAACGTTGGTCGCAAATTTCAATTTTAAAATTTTCAGATAAGCGACCAACGCTGGTCGCAAAGTTGGTCGCTTTTTGTAATTGCAAAAACAAAAGCGGGCTTTCTCCTTATTTCGCCCAAAATTCCCAACTTTCATATTTTTCTAACCCTAATCCCACTCCCCCACCCCGCGACACCACGCCCCACCGCTGCCGCCGCTGCAATCAGTGTCACACCGGCCGCGCCTATTCTCTCTCCTTCTTCACCTATAAAAAAATCAAGGTTAGAATTATAACCTTCAATCTTTGTTATTTTTGGTGTATGTGTTACAATATTTGATGTATTGTTGTTTATTGTTTCAATTAGTGTTTCAATTCTTTGTACAATGTATTTTATTGCTTTTTTTTTTGGTCTAATTTCTGGAATTACTGCGTATGGAATAATTTTCATAATATTTTAGTGCACTGTCTTTCACCTCAAAGCTTGAAATTTGCACATTTACATGCTGTTTTTTACATGCACTTTAATATGCTTTTCCTCCAACAGTTAATGATAATGAAAATTTAATCCTCAATGTGCTAACTTTTAAGAAACAGAAAAATTTTAATAACGAAATAGTGCATTTAATTGCAGAATAATGGAAAAGCGCAAGTTTTCTTTATGAATTGGATTATACTTGAACCTTTAGGATACGAATTGGACTCTTAGTTTATGAATTGAACTTTTAAGATATGAATTAACTTTTAGTTTGAAAATTAAAATTTTAGGATATGAAATTAATTAACTAGAAAAATTTGGAATATGAATTAACTAAATTAATTTCCTCTTGTTTTATTTGTATAGATAGAACATCGTACTTGGATGTACAATAGGAATTATCCTAATCGACGGGGATTGAGGGAGAATTTTGTAGAAGGGGTGGATGACTTTATTAGACATGCAATGTCACTTCCACCATACCTAATTGAAGGAGTAATTAGGTGCCCTTGTGTTAAGTGTGATTGTATGAAGTTTGAAAAACCGAATGAAGTTAAGGTTCATCTTTATAGAAAGGGGTTTATAGAAAATTACTTTGTGTGGACTAATCATGGAGAGATCGATGGTAGCCATGGGATATTTCATAATCTAGTTGTGGGTGAAAGTAGTAGGTCGTTGGAGAATACAATTAGTGATTCCGGAATTCATCATATGGTTTCGAATGCTTTTGGGATGCACTTTAGGGTTGATTCCAATGAAAATGTTGAACAAACTCCTAATGATGAGGCAAAACGTTTTTATGAACAATTAGAGGAAGCTAGTCGTCCACTACATAACGGAAGTCCGTACTCTAAGTTGTCTATTGTAGTTAGATTACTAAGTATGAAATCTGACTGGAATATTTCTCAAGGAGCCATGGACTCTTTCATTGACCTCATGCGTGAACTAGTTGACCGTGATGTCGACTTACCTGTTGATTTCTATAAGGTAAAGAGATTGGTTTCTAAGTTAGGACTTTCATCAATGAGAGTTGATTGTTGTGAAGATGGTTGCATGTTATACTATAAAGATGATGCAGGTTTGGACAGTTGTAAATTCTGCGAAAAGCCTCGTTTCAAGAGGCTTTCCAGCGGGAAGATGGTCGCTATCAAGTCGATGCATTATTTACCTCTTATACCTAGGTTAAAGAGGTTATATGCGTCGATGAGCTCTGCTCCTCATATGAGATGGCACTTTGAAAATAGAAGACCACCCGGTGTTGTGTCATCCTTCTGATGGAGAAGCTTGGAAGCACTTTGATAGGACGTATCCGGATTATGCTAGTGAATCGAGGAATGTTCGGTTGGGTTTGTATGCTGATGGCTTCACCCCATTTTCTGTTTCTGCAACACCTTATTCATGTTGGCCTGTCTTTCTTACACCTTATAATCTAGTCAAGAAACTGATACTCTTTAGATGCAAGTGGTTTGACCCACAACCAACAAGAGGTACTAGAGTCCACAATCAGTACAACATAATTGAGGCTAATCATAAGAGGGAGCATGATCACTATGATCCTTTCATAATTGCAAATAATGTTAGGCAAGTGTATTATGCTCCTTATCCATTGCGGAGGAATAAGTCTGATTGGTGGGTTGTAATAAAAACCAAGCCTGTGAGTAGGGTGGAAGTTGAGAATGTGTTAGATGTTGCATATCAAAACGATATCTCCACTGTTGACCAAATAGTGGACGAAGTTTTAGAAAATGATTTGGAACATCCTGAACACATACTGGAAGAAGTTGATATTTCTAAAGTAAAAATTACAGAAAACGAGGAAGAAGTATCAACCGATGAAGCTCAAACTACCGAGGAAGAAGAATTCTCGGACGAGGAACTATACGACGATGAGCTTTAAACAATTAGTTTCTTTAACAACTCTTGTTTATAGCTATTTTCTTTATATCTTTCAATCTAAATATGTATTATATTATGCAGATGACAGGCAAGGGTCGAGGTAACAATGATTCTAGTAGTTCTCGGGGTCGATAAAGGCTAGGAAACCAAAGAGGAAGGTAGAAGATTATACTCCAACTTGTCCTGCCGTTTCAGAATTGCCTATGCCTACGTCCTTTCCTCCACCCCAGGGCTATTCTGAGCTGCCAAAGCATCACCAGCCCTACACCTTCGTGCAGACACCAGGTCTTTCATCACGGGGCCATAGGATTGTACGTCTGACATACAGTCCAACTGCCGCACATCCACGTGGATCTCAGCCATTTGCATCGCATGGACCGCATCGATCCATGTCACAGTCATTGGGGTCACAGCCACTGGGGTCGCAGCCACTCGGGTCACAACAATCAGTGACACGTCCTCCTGCGGCCCATACAGCTATGTCGCAGTCATAGGGCTCGCAACGATCTTCATCTGGGACTCCTACTATTACAGGCCTTCGCCTGCGAGACACTAGCTCTGACCCCCCTACACCTTCCACACATACCTATGATGTACATGGTTCGGACGGTTTTACTAAGATATTAATCTTTCTTCTTTTTATTACATTAAAGGTTCATCCCTAGTAATGTTACTACAAGGATAATCACCAAAGCCACCAGAAAGCTATATGATGGCCCTTATGCGACTTGGAGTGATTTCCCATTCTCGCTTAAGGAGCAAATTTTCAATGAATTTAAGGTATAAATGTTCTTTTAAGCAGTACAATTATTTATATTTATGATATTTCCATCTAAATACTTAATTTTTGAAATATAGAGCAAGTGTGTATGGGAACACCGCTACACTGCGGATGTAGCTGCTAATTTCCATCTCAAGGCTCGCAAGCGGTTGTCACATTGCTTTTCCAGAGCTAGAAAGTCGAACCAGAAGCCCTCCTGGTTGCTTGATCATCTATGGGAGGATTTGCAAAGGCAATGGCTAACCGTAGAGTTCTTAAAGAAGAGCGAGCAAGGAAAGAAAGCTCGTGCTTCTGAGAAGAGAGGCTCCCTGCACACTGGAGGTGCGATTAGCCTCGGTACAATAAAGAGGAAATTGGTACGTAATTGCTTAATTTAATTTTAATTTTCAACGTCTACTCTGTTTATTAACTAAAATTTATGAGTTTTCAGGAGAAGAAGTTGGGTCATCCGATGAGGCAAGATGATTTATTCAAGGAGACTCATATTGTCAAGAAGAAGAAAGATTCGAATGAAGAAAGGTGGATCGAGGGCCGAGCCTCGACTGTACATGTAAGTTTTCAATTTTCATTAAGTACTTTGATTTACTTGTATGTTATACTTTTGAAATACTAATTCAATGTAATTTTTCTTATAGAGTCGCTTCACAGCTGAGGTTGAAGAATTCATACGCAGCCAGCCACCATCTTCATCGGGCGACCCAATCCAACCGTCGGACGAGGATGCTGAAAGACTATGGACGCAGGATGCTGGCGGTCCAAAATGGGGGAAGGTATACGGGCTTCCCACGAAGAAATTCCACCGCTATAAGTGTGGAATGCAAGGAATAGGCACTTCCGCGCAAGCGGAGCAACTTGATGGGGAGAGCCTCTCCTCTATGCAGGAGAATGTGGCAAAGCTCACAGCCGAGCTAGAAGCTTCCAAGGAAAGAGAAAAGGTTAGAGATGCTCAGTATAATGCCATACAAGAGTAGCTCAAATCTCTCTTGGCTTCTGGCGTTTTTCCGATTCCCCGGTCTCGTGAGTCATTGCCAGAGGCTCGCCTTCCCCGTGCTACTTCCTCCCGTCCTCCCCGTTATCATCCCTCCGGTCCTACACAACTACACCCTTATCCATACCATCTTGGTGATGACACTTCATCGGACGATGACACTAATAATGTAGAAAATAATAATCCTTGAATTGTAATAACCTTTAACTTATTTTGGTTAGCTTATGTATAAGTTCTATTGAACTTTATACTTTGTTACTTTTAATGTTGTTGTTGTTGTTGTTGTTGTTTATTGTTGTTGTTGTTGTTGTCGTTGTTGTTGTTGTTTATTATTGTTGTTGTTGTCGTTGTTGTTGTTGTTGTTTATGGCATAAAATGCCATAAACGAATTTGGTTTGTTGGTGTTGATGTTGTCCGTTATGGCATAAATGCCTGTTTAGGATTTTGGTAAGCTGGCAGGTGGTGTAGCTGCCAAAACAGGCGATTTCTGAAAAAAATGAACCAAGAAAAGCGACCAACGTTGGTCTCCAGTTGGTCGTTTTTCACTGGAAAAAAAATTATTCTGGAAATTAGCGACCAACGTTGGTCGCAAACCAGCTCAGATTTTAAAATTGTTCAAGTATAGCGACCAACGTTAGTCGCTTACCATAAAAAAAAAAAAAATTCTTCAGAATAGCGACCAAGGTTGGTCGCTATACTACCCAAATATTTAAAATCTGAAAATATTGCGACCAACGTTGGTCGCATACTGTAAATTAAAATTTTCTGTTCTTCAGTTTAGCAACCAGATTTGGTCGCTTAATCAAAATTAAAATAAAACATTAATTATGTTGCGACCAACGTTCGTCGCTAATTTGCGACCAAAGTTGGTCTCAATATGTTTTTCCGGAATGTTTGGTCCTTTTGACTTTGAGAACAAAGTTGGTCGCAAATTTGCGACCAACTCTGGCTGCAAAAGTAAAGTGACCACCTAAATTATGACCAGGCCTGTTCGGTCGCTTTTTGGCTGCTTTTGGACAAAAAGAGACCAACTTTGGTCGCTTTTTATGGTCGCTTTTTATCTGATTTCTAGTAGTGCATATACTCAAAGATATATGGTGTCATGTCTCCAGTTACTTCAACTCAATTCTGATAAAGTTTGCATGTGTCAATGTATTGCCTATGATTTTATTTGTGTTAGAAAATTATATAAATATTCTTAAAAATGAAAGATGGAAAGGAGAGAGGGAAGGGTGAGAGTTGTAATAGTTACATGCATTTAGTTCAGAACTCCAACCCTTGAGACTGAATTGTAGTTGGCTTTCTATAGCGTCTCAAACTGTAGCTCCACTTGTTATATGTCTAGTCTTAGGCGTTTAAATTTCTAAATACCTCGTGTAAGACTTTTTTTAATATATCGTTTGTGGGTCAAGGCAAAAAGTCTACTCAATGCTCTAACGCTATAGACAAAAGGCTCTTTCCTTGTCACTTGTCGATTAAACACTTCTTTATACATACAACATTGTTTGGACGAATTTGAATATTATCATTAGTTATTCAGTGTAGGTCCAAGCTAATCCTTTATTCCATATCCTGGGGCTTATTAAAACAAGTGAACTTAAAAAAATTCAGTTCTTCTAGCACTGCATTTTTTGTCTAGCCAAAGATTCTCCAGAGAGGTCAATAAGTGGATATAGTACTACTTCATGGTGTATCTGCAAAAAGCATCTAATGGCTTTAGTTCTATGTAGCAACAAAGTTTTAAAGATCAATAAAGTCATACCTTTTTTATAACAATTTTTTATTTATTTAACTATTACTTCAAACCTACATTTGCTTTGCCAGAATGGTTCCAGCTACTTTAACATAACTCTCTTAGAGAGTTACAAACTCACAAATGCAACAGTTTTGTCAACTGCAGCATTTCAGGTCCAGGCATCAATCTCTGGAGCTACTACTATAGGACTTCTTACTGTGTGATGACCATTCTCTTCCACCCAAGTGATTGAACCAGATTGTGCTTGATCTTCCGTAACGCCCTTGTAACATATGGTCAGACTGTAGTCCTGCTTCTGATATTTCTTCTCAAACACCAAGGTCTGTGGAGAGATGGAACTTGTCGAGTTTTCCGGTGCTTTGACTTTCACTTTATACGTAGCTGCACCAACTCCAACATTTGTGACTCTCCTCTTGAATTTCTGCTCCAACCAAGTGTAGTTCCCTCATGGGCTAAAGAGAGCAACAAATGAAGGGTAATTGATATCATTGGATGGATTTGAGCAGTTGTGCTTAGCTGATGATCTAGCAATTGTTTTGAATTGTTCAACTGTCAAATTCATGGAGCAGAGAAGGTTCACATAGTCTTGTGGAGTGGCATCATATATCAAGCCTGGATCAACTGCACGGTTTGGATCAACAAGTCCGGCTCCCATGGCTAATGATGTAGCATCCCTCTTAACCATGTAATCTGGAGTCTTGATTGGTTTATCAGTATTATCCAAAGGATTGGCGGTGGTCATCATGGCAGATCGAATAGCTGAAGGATTCCATTCGGGATGTGCTCCTTTTAGCATTGCAGCTATTCCAGCAATGTGAGCAGCAGCCATTGAAGTGCCTGAATCAAGACGGTAATCACTTTCCAAAAATGTATTGACACCAATAACTGCAGTTGAAACGTTAGGCTGCTAAAATCAACTCTCCTGGTGCCATAATATCTGGCTTTGCAACTCGTAGATAGCTTGCAGAGGGGCCTCTCGAGGAAAATGCAGAAACGACTGGAGCTGGCTTTACATCAATATGTGTTTCCTGGAAACTGATGCTGGCTTTAGGTTTAACACTTTTGGTGGCATAATCTATCATTTGTTTCCATTCCTTGCTGCTAACTACAACTCCAGGGTTCGGAAAAAAATTTGAGGCTAACACATCCGGATCCTCATAAACATAGATTGCAGCTCCAAATTTCGACTCTGAGATGGCCCCCATTTGATCAGAGACTGATAAGTTTTCGTGCCCAGTGCTATAACAAATCATGATGCTACGTTCATGATAACAACAAAGTCGGGAATCCAAACTAGAGTAAGATTTTGAGAAATAAATGCGGAAGCAATAATAATAAGGAATTGAACAACTATAATTAAAGTGCAGAAAATAAAGGATATGGGAAAATTCAAGGAAAGAATTACAGGAACTTCCAAGAACACAAGTTCTATAGTCTTGACAAGATCCAAGTAACAACATCTTCATTTATTGAAGAAATCAAACGCCTTTACTTAAAAACAAATCAAAATAATTGATTCGGATCTTGACCACTTTACAAGTAACTTGAGACAATAATCAATAACTAGTATTAATCGCCTTCTAAGAATACCACAAAGGAATCAAAGATATCACAAAAGAGAAGTAATCTTACTACCTTGAACTATGAACAAGTAAATGTTGAAAGATATATCTCAAAGCATAAGTAACAAAGGTTTAAAAGAACTCTCAAAGTATGATATTCTTCCTCAATAATGAAGTCCCATAATGAATGAGAAGAACTCCTTATTTATAGGAGTAAAAGTCCTTAAAATTAGGTAGGGAGGTTGCTAAGGGGTAACAAAATCATTAAAATTAGGTAGAGGGGTTGCTAAAAAATAACAAAAGTCACAAAATTAGGTAAGGGCGGCCAAATCCTTTTGGGGCAGATTTGTGCCTTAAAGTTACTAGTTTGGGCCATTGGTTTGGACTCCGATTGAGCTCCTTTTCAAACACCCCCTTTTGGACCTCTTTTAAGCTCATTTTGAGCTCTTCTGGGTGCTTTTCTGCTAGATTTCAAGGGCCGAGTTTGGGACCTAATCTTCTTCCTCTTGGACTTCAATTTGGGCCACCAAATAATTGCAAAACTTGTACAATTCATCTCTTTTGGGCTTGAGCTCGTCCTCCACAATTAAAAGCTTCTTTATTTGCCATTGAAGTCCAGCAACCTTGATCTGCAACTCTTTAGCTTGAGATCTTGTAAATGATCTTTCTGGATCTTCCAAAACCCTCCTTGATGCTATTCCCCGAATTCGGTCCTACATCAAACAAAGACAAGTCAGCAACATTGAATGTAGCACTTACTTGAAATTCACCAGGAAGGTCCAGCTTGTAAGTATTGTCTCTAATCCTTTCAAGGACTTGAAATGAGCCATCTCCTCTAGGATGCAACTTTGACTTCCTTTTGGAAGGAAATCTCTCTTTTCTAAAGTGAACCCAAACTAAATCTCCAGGTTTAAAAATAACTTGTTTTCGACCCTTATTCTTTCTCAAGGAAGTTTGCTCATTTTTCTTCTCAATTGCAAGTCTTGTTTGCTCATGAATTTTTTTCATCATCTCTGCCTTTGTCCTACCATCAAGATTAACAATAGCATTAGTAGGTAATGGTAATAAATCAAGGGGAGTAAAGGGATTAAAACTATAAACAACCTCAAAAAGGGACATACCTATAGAAGAATGGATTGTTCTATTGTAAGCAAATTCAATCATAGGTAAGTGGTCGTCCCAAGAAGTCAATTTACCTTTCAAAGCAGCCCTCAACATGTTTCCCAAGGTTCTATTAACTACTTCAGTTTGTTCATCAGTTTGTGAGTGACAAGAAGTAGAAAACAACAATTTAGTGCCTAACTTCCCCCAAAATACACGCCAAAAGTGGCACAAAAACTTAGCATCCCTATCACTAACAATAGTTCTAGGTATACCATGCAATTTAACAACTTCTTTTGCAAAAAGATCAACAACATGTGAAGCATCATTATTCTTTAAATAAGGAATAAAACGAGCCAGTTTGGAAAGGCTATCTACCACAACAAATATACTATCCTTACCATACCTTGTTCTAGGCAAACCTAACACAAGATCCATAGAAATGTCAATCCAAGGTGAAGTAGGAACAGGTAATGGCGTGTAAAGACCATGTGGTAACACTTTAGATTTAGCTTGTTTACATTCCAAACACTGTGCACACATTCTTTCAATATCTTTTCTCATTCCAGGCCAAAAGAAATTTTCAGCAAGTATGTCTAGTGTCTTTGAGACTCCAAAGTGACCCATAAGCCCTCCACAATGTGCTTCCCTTACAAATACTTCACGTAAAGAGAAATTAGGGATACACAACTTATTTTCCTTAAAGAGAAATCCATCTTGGAGATTAAACCTCTCAAAAGGACCCAACTTACAGTCTGCAAAAATCTTGCCAAAATCAACACCATTAGCATAAAGTCCCTTGATTTGATCAAAACCCATCAATTTAGAAGTCAGAGTAGAAACTAAGACATACCTTCTTGAAAGTGCATCAGCAACAACATTCTCTTTTCCTTGTTTGTAAGAAATTACATAAGGGAATATTTCAATGAATTCAACCCACTTAGCATGTCTCCTATTAAGCTTACCTTGACTCTTCAAGTATTTCAAGGATTCATGGTCAGTTTTAATGACAAACTCTCTCGGCCACAAGTAATGTTGCCATGTGGCTAAAGCCCTTACCAAAGCATATAGCTCTTTGTCATAAGTTAAATAGTTCAATGTGGCTCCACTCAACTTCTCACTAAAGTAGGAAATAGGTTTAGAATATTGCATCAAAACAACACATATTCCTTTGCCAGAAGCATCACATTTAATTTCAAAAGATTTAGAAAAATTAGGCAATTGTTACAATGGAGCAAAACATAACTTTTCTTTCAACAAGTTAAATCATCATCTTATTCTTTTCCCCATGTAAAATTCTTATCCTTTTTGATAACTTCAGTTAAAGGAGAAGCAATGGTGCTAAAGTCTCTCATAAACCTCCTATAAGAACTAGCTAGTCCATCAAAACTCCTAACTTGAGTTACACACTTAGCTTTAGGCCATTCTTTTATTTTTTTGATTTTCTCTTCATCAACCTTAACTCATTTTGAACTAACCACAAAACCCAAGAAAATCGCGCAATCCACACAAAATGTGCACTTTTTAAGATTAACAAATAAAAGTTACTTTCTAAGAACTTCAAAGACTTGTTTTAGGTGTTCCGCATGATATTCTAAAGAATTAAAAAAGATCAGGATATTATTGAAGTACACAATAAATTTTCCATGAAAATCCTTAAAGATATGATTCATTAATCTCAAGAAAGTGCTAGGTGCATTAGTCAAACCAAAAGGCATAACTAACCACTCATAAAGCCCATATTTAGTCTTAAAAGCAGTTTTTCATTCATCTCCAGGGTTCATTCGAATATGATGGTAACCAACTTTTAGATCAATTTTAGAAAAGATTTTAGATCCATGTAATTGATCCAACATGTCATCAAGACGAGGAATAGGATGGCGATACTTTACCGTTATCTTGTTGATTGCTCTACAATCCACGCACATCCTCCAAGTTCCATCCTTTTTTGGTACCAATAGGATGGGAACAGAGCTAGGGCTCATGCTCTCTCACAAAGCCTTTCTCAAGCAACTCCTCAACTTGCCTTTGAAGCTCTTTTGTCTCTTTAGGATTACTCCTATAAGTAGGCCTATTTGGAATTTGTGATCCAGGCACAAAATCAATTTGATGCTCAATTCCACGCTAAGGTGGCAATCCATTAGGAATATCTTCAGGAAATACATCTTCAAAATCCTGCAAAAGAGAAGAAATACTACCTGGCAAAGAAGAAGTTAGTAACTCAGAATTAATCAAAGCTTCTTTGTAAGTAAGTAGAATTATGGGCAACCCCTCTTTTCTTGCATTTAAGCACTCTTTGGCTTTTATATAGAAACTCTCTTTTTTTTCTTTCCTTAGCCTCTCTCCTCTCACCAAGACTTTCTATTTTTTCATTCAAACCCCTTTTATCTCTTCTCTCAAATTGCTACTCTCTCTCTCTTTCTCTCGGACTCTTGGCCTCCTTTCTTTTCTTTTTCCTCAAGCTCACTTTTTATCCCTCCCCTTGATTTTCTCATTATTTCCCTTAATCTCTTTTGATCTTCAAACACTTGAGAAGGAGATAAAGGTGCAAGAGTAAATTTCCTGCCATTTAGCTCGAGAGAATATCTATTCTTCCTTCCATCATGAAAAACATTCCTATCATACTGCCAAGGATGACCCAGTAAGATATGACAAGCTTGCATAGGGATTATGTCACAAAGAAGATCATCCTCATATCTACCGACATTGAATGAAATCATGCGTTGTTTGTTTACCTCTAGTTCACCACTATCATTTAACCATTGGAGTCTATAGGGGGTGTTTCATACATGCAAGTCCCAATTTTTTCACAAAGTACGAACTCACGACATTAGCACAACTACCACTATCAATGATCATAGAACAAGTTTTCCCCTTTATCCCACACCTAGTATGGAATATGTTCTTCCTTTGTTCTTCACTATTGCTTCCCAAATTGATAGTCATAATCCTCCTATCTACCGCAATCATGCCATCATTAGGTAGTTCTATATCATCTTAATTACTCACATCTCCCTCTTTTTCTCCCTCATTTTTTTCACTCTCATATCCTCCATCTTCTCAAAGAATGATGTTTCTTCTACTTGGACATTCATGCATCATATGTCCCATTCCTTTACATTTATGACATTGAATAGAACTAGAAGGTGTAAAAGGTTTAGTGTTAAAGGTTTTATCTCCCTCTTTGTTCTCAAGTTTACTTTATCCTTGTCTTCTTGAGGTCTAGAAAAACTCTTCATCTCTTGATTCGACCATGGCTTCTTGAAGATGGAGTTTCACCGACCTTTCCACGAGCTAGTTTGCTTTCTTTTATTTTGATTTTCTACCAGACAAATCAACTAACTCATCTATTGTTACATATTGTTGTAATTCTACTACATCAGCTATTTTCTTATTTAAACCATTTAAAAACCTAGCCATTATAGCCTCTTCTTCCTCCATACAATTAGCTTGGATGATAGCCATATCCATAGCCTTAAAGTACTCATCCACAGACATGGACCCTTTCTTCAATGTTTGAAGACGTTGTTTTAGCTCTCTTTGAAAGTGTGATGATATGAATCTCTTTCTCACAACACTCTTCATCTCATCCCAAGTAGCATTTGGTGCTTGTCCTTCTTGCAATCTGTCCCTAGTAAGCTTTTTCCACCAAATAGCAGCATAGTCAGAAAAGTCAACAATAGTAAGTTTAACATTCTTACCCTCAGAGTAGTTGTGACAGTCAAAGATGGCTTCAACCTTTCTCTCCCAATCAAGGTACAAGTCTGGATCCCTTGTTCCCTTGAAAGATGGCATCTTCATCTTAATACTACTTATATTATCATCTTCTACTCTACCTCATTGTCCCCTCCTATCTCTTCCTACCCTATCAAAATCAATATCATTAAAATCATCTATAGGGTTTTCTTGATTTTCAATGGGAGTAAGGGGTACATTTCTCCTAGCTTGGGGCCTAACATTATTTTTCGTTCTAAGTTCAGTTATTGTATCATTTTGCTCAGCAATGGTGTCCCTCATCTCTTAGAGTTGCAAATTCCACCTTTCGAATTGTTGATGCATAGCTTGCTAAGTAAAATCATTACTTACTTTGATTTCGGCTTCTTGAAGAACTCGTCGTTCATCATCACTACCTGTACGTGACATCTTAAATATTTAATCTGTATCAGAAAAATTGACTTTTCCCTCAGTTGTTCTCACACACACTTCTCGAAATAACCTTTGAACAAAATGCTTTGTAGATTTATAGTTAAACCAAACTCGTATAATGTTCTTAGTAGTAAAATATAATTTTGGAGAACAAATGAAAGAAGAACCAAATCCTAGAACTATTAGGCTCGGTTGAAATAAGATACGAACAAAAAGGAAAGGATAATATATTTAGATCAAAAAGAGTAAGAAAAATTGAATTTTTATCTTATCTTTGAAATCAGGGATTCCTTCTTCTGGTTTCCTTTGATAGTGTTTGGAAACAAATTAGATACAAAAGAAAGTTCCTGGAGAGCAAGCAATTTTTTTTTTTTTTTTATAAACTGATTTTCTTTTCTTTTTTTTTTTAGCTTATTTTTTTCGCTCTTAGTATTCAAGAAATCCCTAGAATTATCAAGAATGAAACCTTGATAGAACCGCTCTGATAAGTTTTCTTGCGCAGTGCTATAACAAATCATGATGCTACGTTCATGATAACAACAAAGTCAGGAATCCAAACTAGAGTAAGACTTTGAGAAGTAAATGTGGAAGCAATAATAATAAGAAATTGAACAACTAGAATTGAAGTGCAAAAAATAAAGGATATGGAAAACGTCATGGAAAGAATTCCGGGAACTTCCAAGAACACAAGTTCTATAGCCTTGACAAGATTCAAGTAACAATGTTTTCATTTATTGAAGAAATCAAACGTCTTTACTTAAAGACAAATCAAAATAATAGATTCGGATCTTGACCGCTTTACGAGTAACTTGAGACAACAATCAATAACTAGTAATAATCGCCTTCTAAGAATACCACAAAGGAATCAAAGATATCACAAAAGAGAAGTAATCTTCCTACCTTGAACTATGAACAAGTAAAGGTTCAAAGATAAATCTCAAAGCATAAGTAACAAAGGTTCAAAAGAACTCTCAAAGTATGATATTCTTCCTCAAGAATGAAGTCCCTCAATTAATAAGAAGAACTCCTTATTTATAGGAATAAAAGTCCTTAAAACTAGGGTAACAAAAGTCATCAAATTAGGTAGAGTGGTTGCTAAGAAATAACAAAGTCAAAAAATTAGGTAGGGGCGGCCACATCCCTCTGGAGCAGATTTGGGCCTTAAAATTACTAGTTTGGGCCATTGTTTTGGACTCCAATTGAGCTCCTTTTCAAACATCCATTTTGGACCTTTTTTAAGCTCATTTTGAGCTCTTCTGGGTGCTCTTTTGCTAGATTTCAAGGGCCGAGTTCGGGACCTAATCTTCCTCCTCTTGGACTTCAATTTGGGCCATCAAATAATTGTAAAACTTGTATAACTCATCTCCTTTGGGATTGAGCTCGTCCTCCACAATTAAAAGCTTCTTTATTTGCCATTGAAGTCCAGCAACCTTGATCTGCAGCTCTTTAGCTTGAGATCTTGTAAATAGCCTTTTTGGATCTTCCAAAACTCTATCCTTGTCCTTGATGTTATCAGTTCAGCAATAGAGACTTGGGATAGTAGGTCAGATGAATCACAAATAGATAAACTTCCATTGTTAACCAAATGAAAATCCTTGATCATGGTTCTCACTGGAAATAAGCTAAATCCTGTAATCTTTAAGCCATTCCCAAGAGTTAAAGTCCCTGAAAATGATCGGTCAGTAGTGCATGATGCCACGGTAAAGATCCAAGGGACTCCATTGTTTAAAGTTCCCATTTCAGGACCGTTATTTCCAGCTGAAGGAGTGACTAAGACACCCTTTATCATGGCACCAAAAGAAGCTATTGCAATTGAATCTTGATACAATGGAATGTTAGACCACCCATAGGAAATTGTCAGTATGTCGACACCATCTGCAACAGCTTGGTCCATAGCAGCAATTAAATCTGAAGCAAAGATTCCTTCTTCAAAGCTAAACTTATATACAGCTATCCTAGCTCGTGGCGCAATACCTCTTGTTGTTCCAGGAGCATATCCAAAATAATTAGCTCCAATGAGTTTCCTGTTGCACAATGAAGAATTGAACTTTGTTCCTGGCTTGCAAATTCCCTTCCACTTATTGGGAATTTCGGACAATCCATCATCTCTAGAACTGGCAAATTCTGGCCAGATATCAGAGTCAAGCACAGCAGTGATAACATCTTGACCAAAACCAGAAGCTGGCCATAGACCAGAAGCAGGATTGAGCTTAAGAAACTCAGAGGTATATGTAGTGTGAGCTTCAACAGTCGTCCTGTCTTTATAAGCTGAAAGGAAACCTGGTGACTTCTTGAGAGCTTCAAGTTAATTCATCTTTAGACAAAACAGCATTGAATCCATGAATGACATTATCATAAGAAAAGAAGCTTTGGAGTTAGATGGTGATCGTTTGGAGTAGTGGAAACCGCAATCTTGATGGTATCAATAATGGAGGAATGCCAGTTTTGTCGACTAGCAACGATTTTAGGCATAAAAAATTTGTTCAAATGGACAATGTAAGTAGACCTCTGTGCTGAGATTCCTAAAAACAAAGAAAGACACAAAAGAAACCAAGAAAACATGAGAGGAGCTAGTCTTGTCTCCATAGTTTCTAACTCTGTACTTGTGTTTTTTCCTACTATGACTGAGCCTCCTTTAATGCACAATCTCATAAACGGCCATGGCAGGTTAATTACAATGGTCGGTTACTCAACTGTCACTTTAATGATCCAATGTCACTAAAAAGTTACTACACTTTGCATAATTAAGTATCACATACTCAATATTGCTTAATTCACTCAACTGTTATGTTACGCGGCGCCTTCCTGATGATCTTTGGAAGGGCAACGTAAGGCTAGGCAATCGATGTCAGTACGATTGCCGTCCGCCAACTGAGGTCCCCTCCGCACGCTAGACTAAATTGTCAATGCCGTGCGGGAAAACCAATATCGTAGGCAACAAGAGAATTGAGAGCAGCGGAGCTTTGATGAATTTTTGATGATTGTATTGAAAATGCTGAAAGCTATTACAAAGCTAATGCGGTGTCGAGGGGGTGAGACACCAGTACAGAGAATTTGAATGCTTGCTGAAAATGTTTGAATGCTGATACCCCCCTAATAATGCTTAAAATAAATAAACCAAAATTACAAGAGTAGACCTAATGAAGCTCGAGGAGCACAATGAATATAAAACAAGTAAACCTATTCTATATTTACAATGAAAGGAACTTAGTCTTCTAAGATGTAGAACAACTAAGTCCAATGGCAGCAACTTCGTCTTGAGGGTCAGGGTCCGCGTGCGCGTTGCTGTCGGCGGGCGTGGCATTGCTTGTCTGTGCGGCATTGTCTGTGCGCGCAGCAGAGTTGCCACTGGCAAGCCGTTGGACGCCGGCAAGGAGTGTTGGTGGGGCGACAAAGGCACATGCGCGCTTGTCACTTGGCGCGGCCAAGACCACGGGGCCGTCCGTGGCGCTAGGCTTTGAGAGGCTTAGGACGCCACGGGGCGCGTCCAAGGGGTCATGGGGCGAGGCTGGAAAGCCGCCCATGACAGTTATCATGTGTGTTTGTTTTCTTTGTATGATACTTGGGTAAAGTTGATTAACTTTGTGTTACAAAAGTAGTTTGGTGACTTTCTGTAATACTTACATACAACTGATTAACTCTTTTATAACAAAAAAGTGAAAATTGAGCGGCTATCCATGAAATAAACTCAACGTCGAGTTAATAATGCAATTGGAGCACTTGGTAAGTTGTCATTTTGTAGGACTCTTTTCTTTCAAAAACAAGTTTCAGCCAGTGGACCTGAACACTTTTGTTAGTGAAAATTAAAGTTGCGTGCTTCATGTTTACCCACTACACAAACCGAATTCTCGCACATGCACCAAATTATATTTCTAAGTGATAGTTGAAGTATGTATGTATGTATATACATATATAAATAAAAACAAACTATGATCAAATAACAAACCTGATACAAAAAAGAATTATATACTTGTTTTTTTTATTTGAGATCTACGATTTTGACGTTAAACAAACATCAACCAGAAAAATCTTCGACAAGTTGCAAAAAAATCCATGGACATTATTGAAGTGTATTTTTTTTTTCCCTTCAAAAAGCTTCTTTAAAGAAGAAGTGCTTTGCGATTGTTTCTAAAAATATCTTTTTCCACTCGTATAACACTTACAAATCTAACTCATGTGTTCTTCTCTTAAAAGTCTCACAAAATCCCAATAAAGTCTTTCAATTAATCAATTCACCAAGACAAACCTCTGTCTTCTTCATCAGAAGTCTTGTTTAAAAGATTACATAAATTAATCATCAACTCTTTTTAAAAATATATTATGGTGTCTAATTCAATTTGCGTAAACTAATTCTCATCATCTCTTTTGTCCTTCAAACCTCGAAGGAAACTACATTCATTCAAGATTCTTCACTAATAATAGAAAAGTATATATCTATGGGTAGTTAATGTTTAGACAAACACTTTTTGTATATGGCGATAAACTTAGCATTCAAAGAGCATTGAGGATAGGCTCAACTCACTTTCAAAAAAAAAATGATCCTACCATATTGTAATTGATTGGTAAATGTTCCGTATTGGAATGCTTTTGCAGTCTATCAGTCATTTTGGGAGGGTCATATTTTTCTAATTTTTGCATGCCAACTCTGGTCGCTTAATAAGGGGCAATTTTTGGGCGAGATAAGCGACCAACGTTGGTCGCTTATCTGGAAAATATAAATAAATCAGATTTATATTTTGCGACCAACATTGGTCGCTAATTTTAAAGTATATATATATTTGCGACCAAAGTTGGTCGCTTAATAAGGGGTAACTTTTGGGCGAGATAAGCGACCAACGTCGGTCGCTTATCTGGAAAATATAAATAAATCAGATTTGCATTTGGCGACCAACGTAGGTCGCTAATGTTAAAGTATATATATTTCCGACCAAAGTTGGTCGCTATATGTCAACATTTTATATTTACTGTCTAAATAATATAAGTGTAAGCCGTTAACGCTTTTGTAATATAAGGGATGAATATGCTGTTAAGTTGTACTACGGAGCGTGCGTGCGTATCCACACACACACACATACACACACACACACACACACACACACACACAC
>MCJB01052128.1:29145-40087 GCA_002018475.1 Nicotiana obtusifolia | reverse complement strand
AGGCCCGCCAGGCCCAGCCACGGGCCACAGCCTTACCCTAACCATAAACTTCTATGATTTTTTTTTTTTTTGGACTATAAATTTCACCGGTCTTTTTTTACTTTTTAAATTTTGTGTCTAATCAAACACATTCATATATTATTAAGACGGAGAGAGTATATTAATTTCAAAAAAAAGAAGTTTGAAAATAATAAAAAAGAAACAAAAAGGACGAAGATCTTTTTATATACTATAATTTATTTTATATTATTTTATTTTCTTTTTTTGGTTTATAACCGAGGCAAAGATTTGTGTTGAATTAAGCCATACACTTAGGGGTCGTTTGGTAGGTTGTAGTAAGTAAAATAATCCCTGTATAAAAAATTTAATCCGTCCAATATAATGTTTGGTGCTCAATTCAATTTATGCATACCTAATACATGGATTACTTATACCTCACAGGAGGGCTTAGCTAATACCAAGGAAACTAAAGGATTACTAATCCCTCCATTAACTATACTTGGATAAGACCTTAAAATTACTAAACCCACCACGCACCGGCCACATTCACTTGCTTATCGTAGCCCCTCAAGCTCTTTTCCTAAATTTCTTTATATACAGAAAGAAGAATATTCAAATGTATAATTGTAAAGAAGATTTTGTACAGTTTTAAACCAAACACAAGCTTAGATTATACATTGCATAGCTAATTTTTAATACAATGAATCAAACACTTGATAAAAAATAATCTCAATTCTACAATCCCTGCATTACTAATCCCTACATTACTTGTGTTCGTACCAAACTATCGCTTAAGAGTGTGTCTAAACCGGGACAAGTTTACCGATGCCTGCAAAAGCGAGGGTTTCCTTCTTGGAAACTGCACTCTCAATGGCTTCCCACGCCATTGCTACTGCCAAAAGCCATGTTTTCCCAATTACAATTATCATCTTCCTTAATCAAAATTATTTTTCTATTTTTTTTAATGTTGTGAGGCTTAAACTAAATACTTAGCCTCTAATTAACCTAATGTATCCTTTGATGTTCAATTATATAATGTATACGGTCGAAATCGGACTCGACTATTGCACGACAGATCGAGTTCGGAACGCGAAGGGTTGAAGATCAACCCCGAGTTTCATTAAAGCAGAACACGAGGTTAGAATGTCCATCCTCGAGAACATTGCGTTCGTGATTCGAAACCGATCCTGACCCCAAACATGCTCGAAAGAAGATCGTCGAACCTAAATAACGGAAAGCCAGAATATCTGTAATGGGTCGAGCATCGCGCCGTGAATCTCGGCACGAATCAGTAGAACCGCTTAATTAGCAAATCAGGAGATTTTTACCTTATATAGGGTTGTACCTAAAGTAGGATTCCCCTACTATATAAAGGATGGTCAAATTATTGTAAGGACACTTTTGATCTGATCACGAAGAATAGCAATAGACTGACCTCTTTAGTTATTATTCTCATTATTCTATTTCCAGCCTCGATCGCAACATTTCTTGATCCGAGGGCGGTCAACATACAAGGCTAACGCCGCCCGCCTTGTGCGATTTGCATTTATTTTTATCGGTAATTTTAGTTTCAATTTGATTTCTCATTTTTGTATCAAACAAGATCACGTATCCTTAAAACCGCGTATAAATTCAATTGTTATCCGATTTTGAGGGTAAACAGTTTGGCGCCTACCGTGGGGCTGAGGATAATAGTGGTTATTTGATACAAATCTCCATAACACGTCTATTTCACTTGCTCTTTGAAGTGTCTTTGATTCCAGGTTATAATATAGAAATGTCAAACTCTCAATCGGCACTTCTGCATGTTGACTTCGAATCCGGTCACTAAGGTGAAAATAGCGTTCATAAAAGAACCCAATCGGCAACTCGAAATACCCAAAATATTGAAGTGGACGCGATCAGCCTATGAGTGATCTTCGAAATGTTGCAGGTTCAACAGGCGGCGATAGCTCAGTTACAAAACCAAAGCCGTGCATCGAACAGGGTTGAGCCCGACCCTTCCCGGCAAATTTCCTGTAGGGACGAATCAATCGTAGAAAGAATGAACATGAATCAGGGACTAACCCTGAGATTATAAATATGCTTGAGGAGCTGACAAAACAGATAGAATCAGGGGAGAAAAAGATTGAGGCAAATGACAAGAAGGTGAAAACCTACAATTCCAGGGTAGACCAAATACCAGGAGCACCTCTGGTATTCAAGGGCTTGGATTCCAGGAAGTTCGTGCAAAAACCTTTTCCGTCAAGCGCGGCTCCGAACCTGATCTCCAAGAAATTCCTTATGCCCGAAATACCCAACTATAACGGAACGACCGATCCAAACGAACATGTAACCTCGTATACACGTGCTATCAAAGGGAACGACCTGGAGGACTATGAGATCGAGTCTGTTCTGTTTGAAAAATTTGGGGAAACCATGTCAAAGGGAGCTATGATATGGTATCATAATTTACCTTATAATTTTATTGACTCATTTTTCATGCTTGCAGATTCTTTCGTAAAGGAGCACGCATGTGTCATCAAGGTCGAGACCAGGAAATCGGACCTTTTCAAAGTCAAACAAAAGGATAACAAGATGTTCTGAGAGTTCGTGTCCCGGTTTCAAACGGAACGAATGGATCTGCCGCCGATCGTTGATGATTGGGCTGTTCAAGCTTTCACTCAGGGACTTAATATTCGGAGCTCGGTGGCTTCACAACAACTAAAGACAGAAATTAATAGAATAGACGGTTGTTACATGGGCTGATATACATAATCGGTATCAATCGAAAATCAGAGTCGAAGATGATTAGTTCGGGGCCCCTTCGGGATTTGTCGATCCCGTTAGAACCCTCGACATAGTCAAAAGAGATATCGATCGCGAACCAAGACCAAACAGGGATCGGTATCAGCCATATAATGGAGATAGAAGAAGCAGTGGGTCCAGGCGGAACTCCATAAAAAAATGAAAAGAGAAATGACCAAGGATTGAGCAACCGGGGACTCATGACAAAAAACAGCTTCGATAGGTCCATCGGGCCTAAAGAAGCACCAAGGCCATGAATACATACCTGGAGTTGTTAGATGAAAGGCGCGAAGCCGCCCTTGTTCGGTTGGCTTCCCAAAAGCAACAAATCAAGAGGTATTACAACAGAAGGACCAATCTTCGATACTTCAACGTTGGGGACATAGTACTAAGAAAGTTCACACCAAACACACGGAATCCAAACTAGGGAAAGTTGGGACCAAACTGGGAAGGACCTTATCATATCATCGAAATCACCAGAAAGGGATCTTACAAGCTTTGAATGATGAGTGGTGAACAACTACAATATAACTCACTTGAAATGATATTACTACTAAGGTACGACCCTTTTCTTTATTTTATTTACATTTTAAACTAACGCTTGCAGGTAACAAACAGGGACAATACGAGATGTTAAGTCTGAAAGCACGTGTTGTACTCTTTTTTTTTAGACCGGTTTTGTCCCAAATAGGTTTTACGGCAAGATTTTTAACGAGGCAACAACAAAATCGTGCTAACTTAGAGTCGAAGGCCGGTAACGAACCGGTGATGATGATCACGACAACATTCGAGGCCTTCCTTCGATTAACCCCGAATATTGGGGGAGCGTTACTCTTTGATATCAACTTTAGCATGGAAAGAGATTTCAGGATTGAAGGGTCTCGATCAATAGAATTCAATGAAAGGGCCAAACGGTCAAATGAACCGTGCTCGCATAGATTGCTCGAACCCGGACACAGAGCTTCTACACATACATTACGATTATGCACAAGAATAAAGAGAAATCTCTTCTTTGCAAACGTCTTGACTTTTAAAACTTTTCCTTTACATTTCTCAAGGAATTCCCTGCTTCCGGTCCCCTAAACGAAACGAGCCCAAGGGCCGCCTTAACCTGAATTCGAATAATCACTCTCTCACTCGGGGACTGCCGTCCGAAAAACAAACTCAGACAGTCCAAGTTATTAGATCTCGGGGACATAAGACCTATTAAGCAACCCTCAAACTTTAAAGGCTATAGTCGTTCCGAGTTAACATCACTCGAGGGCACAATGCTTATTTGGCAACGCCCAAATTAAAAAGCTAAGGTCGTTCCAAGTTAACAGCACTCGAGGGAACAATGCTTATATTGCAATGCCCGATTAAAAGGCTAAGGCCGTTTCGAGTTAACAGCACTCGAGGGCACAATGCTTATTTGGCAACGCCGAGTTAAAAGGCTAAGGCCGTTCCGAGTTAACAGCACTCGAGGGCCTCCCTACCGGAGTGTCACTTCATATGCTCAACCATACTTTTTGATTGGTCTTGAGCTGCTTCGGCATCAGCCTTATACTGACACCATTTCATCAGATTCGGCTTTGATCACGGCGGCTTTCGACTTGGCCATTTTAAGCTCCATGGCTAGATTGACTCGATTTGAGATAACCAAACCGATCCAAGATTGAAGCTCCTTGGCCCTTTTAGTCCGGATCTCGGCTTTTTCCTTTGCTGCTCTTAGCTGGGTCTCTACTGAGGCTAGTTGTGTCTGAGCTGCCTTTTTTTTCGAGGCCAGACGATCCATCTTGCCTCTCCACTCATTGGCCTCAGCTTTAACCACATCCATCTCAGTTCTAAGCTGATCGATCTGATCGAGTTTTTGCTGCACCTGTGAATTTTGACCATCAGTCACTGAATCAAATTCGTATCACTTACGTCATCGTCACTTATCAGAGTAAGAATCGGAAGCTCGTATAGTGAGAATCTGAGGAGCATATCATTTCTCGTCATTACTCTCCGAAAAACATGGGGACTATCTGTATACGGTCAAAATCGAGGCTCGACTATTGCACGACAGATCGGGCTGGGAACGCGAAGGGTTGAAGATCGACCCCAAGTTTTATCGAGGCGGAGCATAAGGTCAGAATGTCCGTCCTCGAGAACAATGAGCCCGTGATTCAGAATCGATCTTGACCCCGAACATGCTCGAAGGAAGATCTTCGAACATAAATAACGGAAATCCAGAATATCCGTAATGGGTCGAGCATCGCGGTGTGAAGGCACGAATTAGTAGAACTGCTTAATTAACAAATCAGGAGATTTTTTCCTTATATAGAGATATACCTAAAGTAGGATTCCCCTACTATATAAAGGGGGATCTAATTATTTGTAAGGACATTTTTTATCTGATCACGAAAAATAGCAATAGACTGATCTCTTTAGTTATTATTGTTTCATCATTCTATTTCCAACTTCGATCGCAACATTTCTTGACCCGAGAGCGGTCAACATACAAGGCTAATGTCACCCGGCTTGTGCAGTTTTCATTTATTTTTATCGATAATTTTAGTTTCAATTTGATTTCTCATTTTTGTATTAAACTAGATCACGTATCCTTAAAGCCGCGTATAAATTCAATTGTTATCCGATTTTGAAGGTAAACAACAATAGTATTTGGAATTTTTTTATATTACATCCTACCCCCTTTATTTCTTCGATGTGACATCACTTGAGCCAGAGTGTGTCCACCCCTATTATTTTTTTTCTTTTATTAGAATTAGAATTAAAAAGGTAATAGGGGCGGAACCATAGCTCAAATGATATCACATGACACCATTTTGTTGAACTTTTTTAAATATAGATATATAGATAATAAGCTAAATAAAAATATTGGAAATAAATTACGAGCTGGTAGATATGGTACAACGTACAGGGTATTGTTGAACCAATAACATAGCGATATGCAAGAAAGGAATTTAACTCAATTGAAACAAACAAATAAATTTCTACTGCAAGTTAAAATCTATGTGAAAACAAACATTGTTCCCTGATTTCCTTGAGAGTTCTTTTTTTCCTTTATGCATTCGGTTTTTGAAGTCCATTTCGTTACAAAGAGTTTTTTGGTTTTCACTTTTCAGGACTCTGAAATCAAAACTTCTAGATAACAAATTTAGGAGGCAAATATTAGCCGATTTAGCTCATAATTAAGGCCCATTGGCCATAAAAAAATTTCACTTTTCGAGATCAGTGTTTAGCTATAAATTTTTCAATTTTCACTTGAAGATAAAGTTATCTTTTAAAATTTTCACTCTAGATCACTCATAAAAATCTAAAAACAGTCCAAAATTATATTAATGTCCAAACACAATTTTAATTTTTAAATATCATTTTCACTTGAAATTTCTTTTACGGTTTTCCAAAATTTTACATTTCTTATGTCCAAATGCCCACTTAATTTTCTCACCCACTTTAGCCGCCA
This sequence comes from Nicotiana obtusifolia, assembly GCA_002018475.1. Classification (NCBI taxonomy): domain Eukaryota; kingdom Viridiplantae; phylum Streptophyta; class Magnoliopsida; order Solanales; family Solanaceae; genus Nicotiana; species Nicotiana obtusifolia. Next base: position 33,852 of record MCJB01052128.1, on the reverse strand, counting down.
CTTAATCACCATCACCGCTTTATTCAGTGTGATTGGTGTATGTTCATCTAAACTTTAACTTTTATTAAAGTCCAGTCGATATTAATCCTTAGTTTTCACCTTTCTGAATTAGATAAAAAGACAAAATAATTCCTTAATTTGTGATTATGATTTCTGCATTTTATGCTTAGAAACTGATTGGGAGTGAAATTCATGTTTATCATTACAGATTTATATATTTTTTGGTGAATTAAAGTGAAAAAATTACTTTTAAAAACTTGAAAACTCACACATTGTGATACTGTTAAATTTTTTACTAATGTTTGTTGGGATATTATTTTGAAGTTGTGATTAAAATTTAAAGCTATTCGGTAAAGATTTGAACTATTTAGTGATCTCTTTGACCAATGATAGAATTTCGTGGGTTGGCGTTCGTAGGAGACGAAATTTATTTTTTGTATAAGCTAGTATAATATTATATAAATGTATATATAAACACTTCTTATAATTTTTATACAAGGTTGACAAATTATTTACAGCATGTATATAATACTGCCTTCGTTTCAATTTTTGTAAATATATTTGACTGGATATAAAGTTTAAGAATAGAGAGAGACTTTTGAACTTGTGTTGTAAAATGAGGCACATATATTTTTATGTGGCTATAAATCATTGCATAAAGGTAAATTGTTTTCAAATATAAAAAGAGATCATTCTTTTTGACACGGACTAAAAAAAAATAAGTTCACATAAATTAAAAGGAAAGGAATATTATATACCTCCTGTATAAATATTGTTGAAAAAAAAGAGTTAAATTGGCTATGCGGCTATAAACATAAAAATATAGCTACATAGGTGCACTGTGTTGTTTGGCTGTTTATTTGTGCAAATATCCCAAAAGAAAAAAGTGAAGAACAGAAGAAACGAGATTGTACCTGTGACGACCCGGCTAGTCGTCTCGTGAGTTACAGCTTCGTTTTCCCCATTTTTCGTCTCATTATGCTTCGTTATTCATATTTTATGTGATCGAGTTGAGTAGTTTGCGTTAGGAGTGAGTTTGGCAAGAAATGAGACACTTAGTCTCTTTTAAGAAGGTTTAAGTTGAAAAAGTCAACCGGATGTTGACTTATGAGTTAGAGGGCCCGAATGTGAGTTCTGATGGTTCGGTTAGCTTCGGGAGGTGATTTATGACTTAGGAGTGTGATCGGAATTGGTTTTGGAGGTCCGGTGCAGAATTAGGCTTGAATTGGTAGAGTTAGTATTTTGGTAATTTTCGGTTGTTAGGCGAGATTTTGATCCGAGCGTCGGAATGGAATTCCGAGAGTTGGTATAGCTTCGTATGGTGATTTCGGACTTAGGCGTATGTACGGATTTGAAATTGGAAGTCCGTAGGACAATTCAACGCATTTTGGCGAATGTTGAAAAATAAAAGATTTTTGGAAAGTTTGACGGAGGAGTTGAATTTTTGATATCGGGGTCGGAATCCAGTTCTGAAAATCTTCATAGGTCTGTTATGTTATTTATGATTTGTGTGCAAAATTTGAGGTCAATCGGACACGATTTGATAGGTTTCGGCATCGAATGTAGAAGTTGGAATTTGTTAGTTTCATTAGCCTTGAATTAGGGTATGATTCGTGTATGTAGCGTTGTTTGATGTGATTTGAGGCCTCGACTAAGTCCATATAATGTTTTAAGATTTGTTGATATATTTGGTTGAAGTCCCGAGGGCCTCGAATGGATTTTGGATGGTTGATAGAGTTTAACTTGGCAATTTCAAGAATGTGTCAATGTCGTCTCTTCAAGAATAAGTGGTATCATATTATGCAAATGGACTCCAAATTCAGTTTTAATTGAAGCATTAGATCCGTATCGAAATTTCGGAGTTATAGCAAAAAGAATCGTCCAATTCGGACACCGCATGAGAAAGTTATGCATATTTTTGTGTCAAGAAATCTGTGGCTGCTGGAAACAGCGCCACAGGCAGCGCCCGACGCCACCTGTGGCGCCTGAGGCAGAAAAGTACTATAAAAACGGGGGTTCTGGCCATTTTGACAAAATAGAGTTGGGGGAGCTCGGTTTGGGCGATTTTTAGAAGGTTTTCCACAAATTTGAAGGAGGTAAGTGTTCTTTATCATAAATCCTTCATAGATCATGATTCCATACTCATTTACATCATGAATCCATGAATTTATGGAAGAAAAATCAAATTTTTTTACCAAATCTTCCAAGAACAAAAATTTAAGATTTGAAAGCCAAACCGATGTCGGAATTTGATAATTTTTGTATGGGTTAACTCGTTGGGAGATAAGGAACCCGTTGATTTGAAAATTTCTGAACTTCAAGCAGTGGGTCCGAGGCTCGAGTTTTGCTAATTTCGGGATTTCTTGGTATTTTTAATTGTTTTCGCTTGGGCTTTGTTCCCTCAACATATTGTGACGTATTTGTTCTGAATTTCGATAGATTCGACGCACGTGAAGGCCAATTTGAAGGGCAAAGGCGTCGTGGGCTAAGGATTTAGTCGGTTTGAGGTGAGTAATGCTTGTAAATGATGTCCTGAGGGTTTGAAACCCCGGAATTGCACATCGTAGTGCTAAATTATGGCGTTTACTACTAGGGATTATGACTTGGTCCATCCCAATTGATGATTTTACTACGTAATTGATTGAAACTTATTGATATCATCATATCTGGGCATCTCGCCGGTTATGTGAACCCTTCAGGGGTATTTGTCATTGTTTACTAAATCATATTTGGGCATCTCGCCGGTTATGTGAACCCTTCAGAGGTATTTGTTACTGAATTGATTCATTTCATGAACTCAATTTTGAAAATTAAATGATATTTTCAAATAATTTTAATGGGATCGGGTGGCACACTGCCACGAGATGTGATGTGAATGGATCGGGTGACATGCCGTCACGAGATATTGCGCTACTGAACCCCCCACAGTGTGCGCCGGGTACCCAAGGAACGGGTGGCACGCCGCCACGAGAGTCATGTTGTGCATCGCATTTTTGTTGTGTTGATGGTCTTTCCATTTACTTCACGTTATTTGCTTAGAATATTTACGTGCTTTCACTGTTTCATCGTGGATTGCTTTATGACTTAAGTGTTTTCTTACTTTCAGTCATTATTTATATGTATTACTCACCGAGTTGGAAGTACTCACATTACTCTCTGCACCATGTGTGCAGATTCAGGCGTCCTCGGTTCCGCTCCGAGGTATTGATTACTATTGTCAGAGCGGTGATTCAGAGAATACGAGGTAGCTATTGGCGTCCGCAGCCCCGTATCTCTTTTATATTGTTAGTTCCACCTTCTTCAAACAATTGTGCCAGAGATATTGTAATAGTAATCTTGTTATTAGGATTTCATTAGTTGCTCATGACTTTGTGACACCCCGGTTCGGGCTGTAGTCGGGATGGTTCACTATATTTTTTCGCTAATTTCTGTTATTAAACCGTACTTATATTATTTCCGTGTGGTTTAACTGTTTAAATCGAGGTTTAGTGTGGATTGGCTGGCCTTATCTTCATGAGAGGCGCCATCACGACCGGGTTGAGATTTTGAGTTGTGACAAATTGAAATGAAATTGATCCATCCAAATTAAAGAGAATATGCAGATAAATAAATAGATGAAACCTCATTAAAATAGTAATCTAATCATATCGAAAAAATTAAAGATATGAAACCTCATTAAATAGTAACAAAATCCAGCTAATTATTAAAAGGATGGAACCTCGTTAAATAGTATTCTAACTATATCAGAAAATTAAAAGGATACAACCTCATTAAAAAAGTAAGAAAATCAAGATAATCATTATAAAAATGAAACCTCGTTAAATAGTAACAAAATCCAGCTAATTATTAAAAGGATGGAACGTCGTTAAATATTATTCTAACAATATCAGAAAATTAAAAGGATACAACCTCATTAAAAAGGTAAGAAAATCAAGATAATCATTATAAAAATGAAACCTCATTAAAATAGCACTCTAAAAATATCAAAAAATTAAAGGGATGAAACAAAATTAAATAGTAACAATATCCAGATAATTATTAGAGAAATGCAACCTTATTAAATAGCAATGAATAACTAACTCTATATAAGCTATCCAAATGCTTCAACCTTTCATTATCAAAATTCAATTTTGAAAAGAAAACAAAAAGTATGGAAAAATCTTCGCCTTTGTTTAAAGTTATATTTCTCCTTGTGTTGTTTTTCATGGGCAATGCAGGTACCATCTCTTTTACTTGTTACATTTTATACAAATCAAAAATTAAATGTGAAAAAAAGAAACGTTTTATTAAGAAGTGTCCCAATTTCTAATCGAATAACTAGTGATTCTAGTCATTCATTTGATCCATCAATCAAATATGTCTCAATTCAAAATAATTTAAAAGGTTTTGAATTTTCTCTATCCATTATTCAGAAGATTCTTCGTGCTGTTGTTACTGTGTTGTTGTTACTGTTTGCTTCTTTTTCATCTTCCTTTGAGTCGGGAGTTTATAAAAAATAGTTTCCCTACCCTCACAAGGTAGGGGTAAGGTCCGTGTATACTCTATCCTTCCCAACTCCCACTTATGAGATTAAACTTTATTTATTATTTTTATTATTATTGTATATTAGTTTCACAAAAAACGAAGTTTTGAAAGAAAAAAAAAACCCCCAAGGAAGAAGCTTTTTTTTTTTTTTGTATTATTTTTTTTCATTTTAATCTTTTTTTT
>MCJB01052128.1:15201-29090 GCA_002018475.1 Nicotiana obtusifolia | reverse complement strand
GGGGTTATTACAGAGGCAAACATTTGTATTGGATTTAGCAAAACATACAAGGGACCATGTACAGAGAAGGTTGACGCTGAAAAGTGTACAGATGCCTGCAAAAAAGAGGGTTTCGTATTTGGACAGTGTACTAGCTTTAGCCACAAAGGCCAATGTTATTGTGAAAAGCCATGCCCTCCCACTTAATTAAAATCTCCCTTATTAATATATATTTTTCTTTTATTATTACGTTAAAATTATGTAATTCTATATAAGGCCTAATTAAATAATTAGCCTCTAATTTGATGTATCCTTTGATGATCAATTATAGAATGGTAGTATTTGGGAGCTTTTTAATACTAATATATCATTTCTCCTCATTAATAATAACTAGTATACGTACACGCGCGAATCACTTAAATATAAAAAAGAGCGGAGAGAATTAATAGAAATAAATGTATATTCCGTACTAAATTTAGTGACCGCATTCAAAAGAATGAAACCAAAAAATCAATAAATGAATTTCATCGAGTTGTCTCTATAAAATTATTGCAAGAGAAAAAGAACAGTTACCCTCAAAAAATTAAATTTCTTCATCCACTGAAAAACTAGCCAACTCATTTAGCTTTGCTAGTATCGCCAGCGTTTATCACTTTCTTTCATTGTTCTCTCTCTCTATATTTTTTGTTGAGTTTATCTATTACAATTTATTTATGCTATATAATCCATTGTATGGATTTCTCATCATAATTCAAAAGATAATTTTTCATCTCAAATTTAAATAAATATTATCTCTATATTTTTAGAATATTTTTTTTTTTAGTTTTCTTTGTGAGTAAGCTTATTTACTCGTATTGAAATTCTTTCATTGTTCAATATTTTTTTGTTTTGATTTTTATTAAGATTGTGTGGTATTCTCTATTATATGACTTTTCTCATCATAATCGGAAAGACACCTTTTCATCTCAAATTAAATAAGTATCATCCTTCTGTATTTTAGTTTTAATTTTTTCTCTTTTTTTATTATTACTTGTCATTATTGGATTATTCATTATTTAATATTTTTATATATTCATGTGAAGTTTTATTATTTTATCATTTGGCGAAATTTCCTTGACTAATATAAAGAAGTATAATACAAATTTGTACTATTCCTGATAATTTAATTTATTCACCTTTATTTCGTTGCTAAATTTTTTTTATGTATTATTTAAATTTTTGAATATTATTAAAATACTCTCACATTACCTCAATAATAGAGATATTTTATTTAAGATATATTTTGCTGCTTGCAATTTTTTAAATTTTCAAAGTTATCAAATCTTTAATATGTTAAGTAAATGAATTTACTTTATTTTATATTTTAACTTATCCCAAAGTATAAATGTCATAAGTTATTTCAATCTACGTTTTTCTTAAAATAAATTTATATTCTAATTTTTTATTTAATATGTCACATCTATATTTATAATGAAGATAGAAAAAAAAATTGATGAGCGATTCTATCTATAGATAAAGATATATAGATATATAAATTAAATTTGCTAAAAAAAGTTTAGATTTTTTTTTACTAAAAGTACCAAGTGACTTTTTCTCAATACAACAACAACAACGACGACGACGACAACAAACCCAGTGAAATCCCACACGTAGGGTCTGGGGAAGATAATGTGTACGCAGACCTTACCCCTACCTTATGAAGGAAGAGAGGTTGTTTTCGATAGACCCTCGGCGCAAGAACAGTGAAACGGACACAATAAACAAACAGTAACAATGGCAAGTAAATAAGATAGCGGAAACAGTAACTTTTTCTCAATACTAGTTTAAAATTTTCTAGAGAATTCTATCATACGATATTATATCTTACCATTTAATATAGTGTTCTTGACCATAAATTAGATACAAAAATATCAGTTAATAATATTTTTAAAATTTTTAAGCAAGTAGAATCCAACAGAGAGATTCTCCGTTTAATAATATTTAAATATTATCCATTTGATATAACATAAGTATAGATTATAACTTTATGACCAATGACCTTTGACCAGATAGAATGAACAATTATATCTTAGGTTTGATATTTTTTAGGACAAACACAAGCATGGAGTTATATTACGTGCTGATAACTTGCCAATTTAAAATAGAATAGGTTTCAGAATAAATACTTTCTAATGCTTATTATTACTTGTTATTATTGCATTATGTGTTTTGGTGTCTTTCTATTTTTACGTAAATTTTATTAGTTTACTATTTGGAAAAATATCCTTTCTTAATACAAAAGATATTTTACTTATAATTAAAATATTTTTATTTTTTATTAAATTATAATTTTTAGTTCGTTAAAAATATAAAGAGAGAAGCCTTTTACTCTATTGTTCAAAAGTCTAAAGAGAGAAGCCTTCTATTAATTACATTCTTTAATTTGTCTACATTTACAAATAATACTTTTGTATATTATTTACCGAATTTATAATTTCTCTTGGTTATTTTTTTGGTGTTTAAATTTTTTTCATGAATAATGCTAAAATTTATCAAGTGGCTTTGTATCTAGACACTTGGCTTAATCTTATGAATGACTATTTTTTTGTTCTAAAATTGCCAAGTATTTTTTTATTATGTTGCCACTTGGCTTAATATGGTGTATTTGTATCTCCTTTTATTATATAGATAAGATATAAGTTACTACATAATAATTTTTAGTTTTTCATATCAAAAACTAAATTAGTTTCATCCTTTTATATATATCTACGCTAAAGTTATTTATTTATATATTTTTCCTCATTTTGTCATAATAGTTTCTTATATTAAATTTTCTCATCTCAAAAAAATAAATTAGTCTCATCCTTTTATATATCTCTACGCTAAAGTTATTTACTTATAAATTTTTCCTCATCTTTTATAGTAGTTTCCTTAAAAATAAATTGATATTTAATTATTTTTAATTCAAATTCAAAAAAATAACTAATCTAACTAATTTTGTCCTAAAACAACTACATGTTTTTCTGCTACTCTGTCACTTGGAATAATCCTAGGCTAGACTTCCTTCCTTTTAATAATATATAGATATAGATTTTTTATAATAGCTCCTTATATTAACCTTTCTATCATGACCCAAAATTCACTATAGGTCATGATGGTGCCTAACGCCGCCGTCAGGCAAGCCAACAGTGATTTATCAATTTAATTACTCTTATTATTTCTTTAAAAAACATAGATTTTAATAAGAAAGGAGATTTACGCTTCTAAATCCACGGAAACGCACAACATTTGTAATTTATAAAAGAAATGAAAGTCGATAATAATATACGAAACCGTAAGCATCAACTAGTATAACCCCAAAACCTGGTGGCACAGGTGCACGAGCATTTTCTAAGGAGTACAATAATAATAATACAACCTCTGTACAGAATGTAGATAGACAGGATAAAATACATAGTACAATGGAGACTCGATGGACTGCGATGCGTAGCCTGGAATGCAGCTCACATAAAGTCCCCTCAGCAGACGCGCCTGTGCGCCAAGATGATCACCAAACGAACAAATCAGATTCTACACATTTAGTGCAGAAGTGCACCATGAGTACGTAAATCAATGCGTACCCAGTAAGTATCTAGCCTAACCCCAGAGAAGTAGTGACGGGGGGTCGACATCGACACTTACTAGAGGTCCAATTGAATAATATAATAATTCATAGCATATATGAAGTGCACAGCAATAGTGGGGTAAATCTGTAAGTTACATAATCTTTCAAATATTTCTTTTAAAATATAAATTTCTCGATCTTGTATTCTACCTTAATAGTTTAGAAAATGTCAAGAGCCAATATCAAATACATAAGGAATACCATATAAAATGCCGGGCATCAGCGGAAAGATTATCTCGTGAATATTCGGACTACTAGCGATATAACGCACGATTCTGCCGAAGTCGTTCGGCCCTATCCAGAATAATGTGTACACTGCCGAGGGTCGAGCGGCACGAACCATAAATGCATCTATTATACTATCGAGGCATTCGGCTCGCTCCACAAGAAAGGAAAAAAGTTATCGAATTACGAGACACGTGCTTATAATATAGTGCATGAGCACAAAGTGAATATAATCTTTACCGTTTATCAAATAACTCGCCCACAACTCAAAGTGAACTCGACCTAGTGTACATATATTTATTTCTAAATCAATTTCAATTATAACTTCAATAAATTAAGTCAGCAAAATGAGTTCAAATAATTCAAATATTATATGATAAGGTCCTAAGTCTATTCGCACATAAGCATACTTTAGCTACTTAGGGACTCTCTTCACCTCGTGCGTACGTACCACCCACAACTAGTTGCACATAACAATAAATTTCACCTAGGGGGTAGTTTCCCCCTCACAAGGTTAGATAGGAGACTTACCTCACTCTGAAGTTTCAAAACCGGCTCCAACTCCTCTCTAACTCTTCAATTCAAGCCAAACGATTCGAAACTAGTCAAACAATGTGCAATTCAATCAAAATATACTCCAATGCTTATAATTAATCAATTCATAACAATCCCCAACTCCGCTCTAAAAGTCAATAAAGTTAATCCTCGAGCCCACATGCTCGAATTCCGAAAATTTTTAAAAATAAATTTTACCCATAACACCACGAATTCAAATATATAATTTATTCCAAATTCCTCGTCCAATTTTGTGGTCCAAATCTAAAAATACCAAATTTCTAGGTTTTCTACCAAAATCCCAATTTCTTCAAATTCCCATGCTTAAAATCCATATATAAATCATGTATTTAACTCACAATGTGAAAAAATCACTTACCTTAACATAGATGATGAAAACCTTCACTTGAAGCTTTCCAAAAATCACCCAAACTAAGAGAGAATGAAAGAAAATGGGCCAAATGTCGTTCTCAAAACAACACTACCCAGCGACCTTTTCGCATCTGCGGTCCCCTAGTCGCTCCTGCGGCTTCAATCTCGCACTTGCGAGAATCCAGGCCAGGTCGCCTACCGCATCTGCGGCTCTAACAACGCTTCTGTGCCCTCACTTCTGCGACACCTCATCGGCAGGTGCGGTTCTGCTTCTGCAGAACTCGACCACATCTACGGTCCCAACCTTCCCCAGCAAAATCCACTTCTGCGATCACGTAGGTTCGGGAATTTCTTTGCATCTGCGACCTCTGCGCAACTCACTTTCACCCGCTTCTGCAGTTCACTGCCTCGCTTCTGCAAGGTCGCTTCTGTGATGAAGCTTCCGCAGAAGTGATTACACCAACAACCAAATTCTCCAGCTTTTTCTTAAGTCCAAAATCCGATCCGTTAACCATTCAGAATCCACCCGAGGCCTCCGGGACCTTGACCAAATATACCAACACGTCCCAAAATACATTACGAACTTAGTCGAGGCTTCAAATCATGCCAAACAACATCAAAAGTACGAATCGACAATCGAAATCCTTCTTTAAACTATCAAACTTTGATGGACGCGTCCGAACCATATTAAAACATTCCGGAATGACGCCAAACTTTGCACACAAGTCATAAATCACAATACGAACCTAGAAATTTTTTTTGAGATTTTATTAATCTCATCAGAGAGTTTCACTCTTCTCTCTTCATTAGAAAAGTATTCTAAATTTAAAGGACTAATTTTAAATCCTTCAAATTTCTTATTTAATAGATTCTCCAGGTCTTCGAGACTTTTCAATTTAAAGTCTTTGACCTCTAGAGGTGGTTGGATACTGGTAGTAACAATTTGCTCCTTATCTTTTGTAGTATCCTTACTAACTATTTTCTGGACTTCTGCTATCAATTTGTCCAGTCTGTCACTAATAGAAGCAGCTTGTTCACCCAATATACTAACATATATGTTAGTATAATTATTTTGAGTGAGCATAGTATTCAAATTTCTAGCAGTAATTTTGCCAGTATCATCATCAAACAATTTTGAAAATGCAGTGTAATAAATTACTTTGTCTTTTTCTCCCATTTGCAAAGATGTTTGTGGGAGAAATACGGATCTAGTAATTTCACCACTATTGAGCTTATAATCTCTTTCTAGCATGGAGATATAACCATCAACATATTTAGACATAAACCATGGCACAAAAGCTATAATCTTATTGTGACGACTAACATAAAAATCATCTTGAAAAAACTTTATTAATTTCTCATCAAAATTACCAAAAAACCAATTTTTGAAAAGTTCCCATTTGGGTTTCTTAAATTCTTCAGAAATTATTTTTCTTACCGATGAACCCGAACTAAAATCTATTTGGTTTCTATCCATGCAAACCATTAGAAAAATCCATTTCAGATTCAGTTGGATCAAGAATAGCACTAGCAATATTATCAGTACTAACTTTTATAACATCAACTCTATTATTTTCTCTAACCTGAGATGTAGAAGCTCTTGCTGAAAAATCTACAGTATAATCAACAGGTGAAATATAAGAAGAGTTGAATCTAGTTAATCTAGATGAATAACTGATATTATCCATTTGATCGGGTTCATTGAACCTGATCTTAAAAGTTCCATTAGAAGCTTGTTCGACTCCTGTTATTTCACTACTAACATTATTTCGAGGAGCTATTGCTTCCTCAATGACCCATTCTTTGGGAAAATTTATTTCATCCCACTTAATAGGTCTTCTGATAATGACTTTAGATCTGCCAAAATTAGTTTCTATCAAAATAGTTTTATTTTTGAAATTTATGATTTTGCACATAGGATTCAAAGTATATAAATACTTATAATAAATCCTATAACAGATACATATATCTTATGTTCTTGGCATATAATTATATCCATGAAGTTTAATACTCAATATCAAAGCATTCAAAGAGTTTTCATTAGGATAAGCATTAAAATATACCGGGCCATAAGCCAAACTAGTTTGTACTGTCCCTATTAGAGCTTTTTTTCAATTTTGGTTTCTGTCATCTCTGAGAGCTGCTATAAAGCTTTTAGGTAAGCCTCTTAACGTAAGTGGCTTGAAGGCAAATTGTATTAAACCAATATGTAAAAATCTATGAGATTCTTTATAAGGGGCTAAATCATTTTCAGGTAATAATCTAAAAATAGCATGATCATTATCTGTTGTGATAGCCTCTTCTGTAGTTTTAACAACTTGTTTTAAACCTAATTTTTCAAAGGTACCTAGTTGGTATATAACCTTAGGTTGGAATTTAGAAATTCTCCATTTATTAAGAAGGTCTAATTGTTGAGGCATATCATATTCTTCCTTCCTACTGTTTTTAACAGTAGTTTGTTTTCTAATGATATTCATTAGAGAGAATTGTGTTGAACTTATCACCTATTTCTAATGTTATTATTGTTATTATTGTTATCATCATCATCATTATTATTATTATTATTATTATTATTATTATTATTATTATTATTATTATTATTATTATTATTATTATTATTATTATTATTATTATTATTATTATTATTATTATTATTATTATTATTATTATTATTATTATTATTATTACTACTATTATAGAACGTGTGGTATCAGAGCCATGTGAAAATTGGAAGTAGGTGCTAAGTGTTCAACACAATTTTCTAATGAATATCATTAGGAAGCAAACTACTATTAAAAACAGTAGAAAGGAAGAATATGATATGCCTCAACAATTAGACCTTCGTAATAAAATGGACGATTCCTGGAATTCAACATAAGGTTATATACCAACTAGGTATCTTTGAAAAATTAGGTTTAAAACAAGTAATTAAAACTACTGAAGAGACTATCACAGTCGATAACGATCATGCTACTTTATATTATTATCTGAAAATAATTTAGCCCCTTATAGGGAAACCCATAGATTTTTGCATATTGGATTAATACAAGTTGCCTTCAAGCCACTTACGTTAAGAGAATTACATAAAAGCTTCATAGCAGCTCTCAGAGATAGCAGAAACCAAAATTGGATAAAGTCCCTTATAGGGACAGTACAAACCAGTTTGGCCTACAGCTGTATATTATAATGCTTATCCTAATTTGCAGATTCCTTTAAGTGATGAAAACTCTTTAAATGCTTTAATATTAAGTATTAAACTTCATGGTTATGATTATACTCCAGGAACAGAAGTTATATGTATCTGCTACTGGATTTGTTATAAGCATTTATATACTTTAAACCTTATGTGCAAAATTATGGATTTCAAAAATGAAACTATTCTTATAGAAACTAATTTTGGCAAGTCTAAAGTTACTACCAAAAGACCTATTAAATGGGATGAAATAGATTTTTTCAAAGAATGGGTCATTGAGGAAGCAATACATCCTCGAAATGACTGTAACAGTAAAATCACAGAAGTTGAACAAACTTCAGATGTAACTGTTAAAATCAGGTTGAATGAACCCGATCAAGCTGATAATATCAGTTATTCATCTAGATTAGCTAGATCAATTCCTCTTATATTTCACCTATTGATTATACTATAGATTTTCCATCAAGAGCGTCCACATAAAGAATTAGAGAAAATAATAGAGTATATGTCATAAAAATTAGTACTGATAATATTGTCAGTTCTATTTCTGATCCAACTGAATCCGAAATTGATTTTCCAATGGTTTAAATAGATAAGAACCAAATAGATTTTAGTCCGGGTTCACTGGCGAGAAAAATGATTTCTGAAGAATTTAAAAAACCCAAATGGGAACTTTTCAGAAATTGATTTTTTAATAATTTTAATAAGAAATTAATAAAATTCTTTCAAGATGATTTTTATAATGATATTAGTAGTCACAATAAGATAATTTCTTTTGTGCCATGGTTTATGTCTAAATATGTTTATTGTTATATTTCCATGCTAGAAAGATATTAGAAACTCAATAGTGGTAAAATTACTAGATCTGTATTTCCCTCACAAATATCTTTCCAAATGGGAGAAAAGGATAAAGTAATTTATTACACTGCATTTTCAAATTGTTTGCTGATGATACTGGCAAAATTACTGCTAGAAATTTTAATACTATGCTCACACAAAATACTCATATATATATATATATATATATATATATATATATAGTTTCAATTAATGAAAGACTGGACAGATTAATAACAGAAGTCCAGAAAATATCTAGAAAGGATACTACAAAAGGCAAAGAGCAAATTGCTATTGCAAGTATCCAACCACCTCCTGAGGTCAAAGACTTTAAAGTAAAGAGTTTCGAAGACCTGGAGAATTTATCAGATAAAAAATTTGAAGGATTTAAAATCAGTCTTTTAAATTTAGAGTACTTATCTGATGAAGAGAGAAGAGTAAAACTCTCTAATGAGATTAATAAAATCTCAGAAATTATTATCCTAGGCCAACTCCTCAAAATGTACTCATGAAGAAACTTGATGCTACTCATTATTCCCAGAACTATAGCGGCACAGAAATCTATGAATGGAACATAGATGGTTTTACTGGCCGTCAGATTTATACTCAAGTATATAGAATGTTTATGTACAGCACCTATCTGCAGGGTTAATAAGAATTCTGAATAAATCATTTGCTGAGATGATAGTGGCAAGTTTTACTGGTTAGTATCTTTCTTTTCTTCAGTATTTTCATAATAGCCTGGTTTTACTATTTCTTGTATTGATATATATTATTTTTGAATTTTTCAAACTTATTTTTGAAAATATTTTTCTTGAGCCGAAAGTTTATTAGAAACAACCTCTCTATCTCACACGAGGTAAAAATAAGATATATGTACACAACATCCTCCACAAACCTGTGTTACATATGTGCGTGCTTGCATGCTCGTATTCACTTTTGGAGCCACTCGCCTTTAAATCATTGTTAGTCTAGGTAAATAGGTAAAAATTAGTCTGTAATGTAAGGTAGAAAAACTTGAGAAAAGAACTTGTAGAATTTCTCTCTTTATATATATACATAGCCGTTAAATCATAAATTAGGTCCATGACAAGAAACATACGAACAATATATATTTTTTGGTTTCTCATCCGGTATTCGGTATCCATATTGAAGCCCGACTATATTCAGATTCGCGCCGGTAAGGCTCAATTCGGAGGGTAGCGCTCCATACCAAGAATTTTTCTATACCCAGTGCTCGAATTCAAGACCTCTAATTAAGGGAGGAGCAGCCCTATTCATTGCACCACATCATTCGGTGATAACATATGAACAATATATTATCAATTGAACTAAAAGGAACTTAATCTATCATGCCTAGCAACTTGTTTGTATCTTGATGTATCCTTTGATGGTCAAGTATAGGATAGTATTTGGGAATTTTTTTAATATTATATTTTTTATGGGTCCAACCTTGAAACTTCATAAATAATGAGTTCATCTAATACCATTCTCCACGTAAATATCTTATTTTTCTGTATGCAGCAAGTTTCAAACTAATGACTTGTACCTAACCAATGGCATGTGTCCTTTTTTTATTTCTCATTCGGTATTCAATATTCATATCGGAGCCCGACTATATTCGAATTCACGTCACCACATCTTTTGATTGTAATGGCATGTGTTCTGCAACAATACTATCCAGTCAAAATATGCAACAATGGTAAATCATTAAACCCCAAACAAGCTACAAAAACTATATATATAACAGAACATTGATCTGCATTGTGTCCTCGAACATTTCAATAATGTCAACGTTTATTCAAACTAGGGACTAAAAAAACAATGCAAGCTAAATGTTCTTATGCTTCCTTTATTAGCATAAGTTTCAACACCCCCTTGATATAGATCATCCTTCAACTAAGACTCAAATTTCAAACTGATTCGAGTCAGCTATATAAATCTTATATATCTATTCATTTAATCCAAACTAGTTGGAGCCAAAATACTCTATATCTGTTCCGCTCCATTCGGCCCATTTTATCCCAATATCCAGGAATACCTACTTTATATAAATGCAAGATGAAAATATTTTGTAGGCGTTTGGACATAAAAATTGGATTTTTAGAAAGAAAGAAAGAAAAAGTAGTATTTAGAGTTAAGTTGAGAAACAATATTGGAATTTAAAATTGTATTTGGAAATGCATTTCACTTGAAAAAATATTACAGTTTTGTGAGTGAGGAAAAAAGTTTTTTTTTTTTTTAAATTTTTTTTGAAGTTGTCAAAACCAATTTTTAGTTTTTGAAAAACTCATCATTTTCGAAAAAATTTAAAAACTTGCAAAATTTCATGGACAAACACATTTTTAATAAAAAAATTAAAAAAAAAAAAGAATCATCTATATCTATTTCAGTTGTACTCATTTCATTCTAACATAGGTAAATAGTTATTTGACATTGTTGCAAATAAAATACTCACAATACCCTATTCGAGAATCAAGAAACAAGATAAACCCCAATTCAGAAAACAAAATTTGAACTTCGAAAACGGCATAAACATGCGTTGCATGTTCCATGAATTAAACTAGTGTATAGGTAAATATACATACTCCATGTTATGACCTCCTAAGTTGAAAGAAGAATAAACTACTTAACATTATCGGGATATGTTCCTTGTAAACAATTTACACGCCAAACTTCTTATCATCATCATCATCAACATCATCATAATAATAACAATAATAATAATAACAACAACAATTATAATAATAAATTTTAACACCGGATCGCTTCGACTAAGCTACAGAAAAAATTTATAGAAAACACCAGCCCTGTCAAGTTACAGTCTTGTCAAGTAATCTCTAAACCACGTTCCTCGCCTTTAACCCTTCAACATGCTCACTTGGCTAAAACGGGTTCTTAAAGGACCACAGGTTATGCTACCATAACCAGGATTTACTGCCTCGACTGTAAACTACCTGGGCTCTATAGTTTTCAACCTTAACCGTCGGGTGGTACATTATAAAATTAATATAAAAACATGCTTAAGAATAATTTAGTGTGTATAAGTCCAACACTTCGGTATTTAGCCTATCATTTAGGCTAAATGATTATTTAATAAAATATTAAAAACTAAAATCAAAAGAATACCTGAGACCACAGATATTGTGGCCAAGTAGCTTTTTCTGATTTTATTAATAATATAATCTTGAATACAAAATAAGAGCGTTTTTACAAGAGCTAGAAAGAGACCGAAAACTGATCTTTCTAAAAAGAAACCCTCCCTTCTATTAAAGACTTGTGATCCTTATATAATGGATCGCCTAAGAACAAAAAAAATTTAAACAGTAAAATGGCCGACAAAATAATTATAATCGTGGCCTATAAAGAAAAAGAAAAAGAGAAAATGACAAACTACTTTATAAAAGTAGATTCCCGACAATCCTTTATGATGGGGTGGAGTGCTTTATTAAAATCGTTTGGTTGTATTACCGCAATTATTTAATTGTGGGACCTCCAATATCTTATCAAATCCTGCCTTTTCTTTTATCATTTCTGGTGGAAGATTCTTGCACTCCTCCATTCATCTTTTTCAGAAATTTCTTCATTTTTTTCCAAATTAATCTGTTCTTGTTGGATTTCCTGCTCTTCGCCTGCTAAACAGGTCTCTTCATCAGTTGTGTTTCCTATTGAAGCCATTGAAACATCTTCTGACATTTCAACTTCGAAATTTCTGGCTAGATCCCTTTTGATTTCCTCGAAATAAGAAGCAATAATTTCTTTTTTATAGACCACACCTTTCTTCATTTGAAGTCTTCGAGTCATTTGCTTAAATGGACTCAATCCCTCTACATCAGCATTACTTGCTTGATTTTTGACGCTATGAGAACATCTTGAGGAGTTGGCCTAGGATAATAAAACATTCTTTGAACTGGCTTTCTAGAAAATTTTCTGAGATTTTATTAATCTCATCAGAGAGTTTCACTCTTCTCTCTTCATTAGATAAGTATTCTAAATTTAAAGGACTAATTTTAAATCCTTCAAATTTCTTATTTAATAGATTCTCCAGGTTTCCGAGACTTTTCAATTTAAAGTCTTTGACCTCTGGAGGTGGTTGGATACTTACAGTAGCAATTTGCTCCTTACCTTTTGTAGTATCTTTACTAACTATTTTCTGGACTTCTACTATCAATTTGTCCAGTCTGTCACTAATAGAAGCAGCCTGTTCACCCAATATACTAACATATATGTTAGTATAATTATTTTGAGTGAGCATAGTATTCAAATTTCTAGCAGTAATTTTGCCAGTATCATCATCAATCAATTTTGAAAATGCAGTGTAGTAAATTACTTTGTCTTTTTCTCCCATTTACAAAGATGTTTGTGGGGGAAATACGGATCTAGTAATTTCACCACTATTGAGCTTATAATCTCTTTCTAGCATGGAGATATAACCATCAACATATTTAGACATAAACCATGGCACAAAAGCTATAATCTTATTGTGACGACTAATATCATTATAAAAATCATCTTGAAAAAACTTTATTAATTTCTCATCAAAATTATCAAAAAACCAATTTATGAAAAGTTCCCATTTGGGTTTCTTAAATTCTTCAGAAATTATTTTTCTTACCGATGAACCCGAACTAAAATCTATTTGGTTTCTATCCATGCAAACCATTAGAAAAATCCATTTCAGATTCAGTTGGATCAAGAATAGCACTAGCAATATTATCAGTACTAACTTTTATAACATCAACTCTATTATTTTCTCTAACCTGAGATGTAGAAGCTCTTGCTGAAAAATCTACAGTATAATCAACAGGTGAAATATAAGAAGAGTTGAATCTAGTTAATCTAGATGAATAACTGATATTATCCATTTGATCGGGTTCATTGAACCTGATCTTAAAAGTTCCATTAGAAGCTTGTTCGACTCCTGTTATTTCACTACTAACATTATTTCGAGGAGCTATTGCTTCCTCAATGACCCATTCTTTGGGAAAATTTATTTCATCCCACTTAATAGGTCTTCTGATAATGACTTTAGATCTGCCAAAATTAGTTTCTATCAAAATAGTTTTATTTTTGAAATTTATGATT
>MCJB01052127.1:0-18516 GCA_002018475.1 Nicotiana obtusifolia | reverse complement strand
AAATTTCGTCCCCCTTCTTGTCCAACTAGGTTTTCAACTTCTTGAAACTTCTCCCCTTTGGATTGGGAGTTGTTTCCTTCTTGGACTAGAATTAGGGTTTCCTATTCTCCTCCTTTCTCTCCCAATTTCGGCCCTCTCTCCTCTCTCTTTACACGTTTATAAGACTTCCAAAAACTATCAAATTATTGTTCAAGAACTTCAACAATTCAAGGAAGACTTGCCAAGAACGTCTGAGGATTCAAGAACCTCTTCAAGAACAACGTAAAACTCTTCAAGAACTACAATTTTAACTCCAAGAACTTCAAGATTCTTGAGTTACACGTGTATACCTTCAAGAACAACAACTTCGATGTTCAAGAACTTCAAGATTTTTTCAAGATTCAATCGTGCACCTTCAAGATTTCAACTAGAGTTTCAAGATTTCAAGATTATCGGTTTCTAACGATCAAGAACTTCAAGAATCGGTTCAAGAACGTTTCTTTAACAATCAGTCTTCAAGACTTCAATCCCTAGATGATTTAACAACTTCAATCAACAACAATTTTCGGTTTTCTTTCTTCTTTTTTTTGTCACATTTTTGTTTTTTAAATATCAAAAATGAAATTGAAGACAAAGAACTTAAAAACTAAGGCACGAAGAACAGGATTGGGATTGTAAGAACAAACCCTTTCCAAGCTCTGATACCAACTGATGCAATCTAGCTCTAATACCAACTGATGCAATATTAAATGCGAAAAAAATAAAACAAAAGATAGAAGCAAGACGCTCTATAAATTATCAAGACAACAAGTAGGAACTAGTCTACTTACCTTCTTGATGAAATCAAGGAGTACCTATACTATACGAACGACCCTCCAGACAACGATGGTCTTGCAAATTGTTCGATCAAACAAGAAACGAGTTCAATTTTGAATCACACCAAAATTGGACAAGTTAAAAGTTAAAAGTCACACGAGATTTGGGAGCAAAGTGCTGCCGATTTTATTTTATAAAAATAATGTAAGGTTCCAAAACTAATGAAGTGTTTAGGC
Organism: Nicotiana obtusifolia; assembly: GCA_002018475.1. Taxonomy (NCBI): domain Eukaryota; kingdom Viridiplantae; phylum Streptophyta; class Magnoliopsida; order Solanales; family Solanaceae; genus Nicotiana; species Nicotiana obtusifolia. The sequence continues at coordinate 17,485 of MCJB01052127.1, read as the reverse complement.
TTCTATAGAATGAGTCTTGTCCTAAGTTAACTAGGAAAAGAATAACTAATTAACCTAAATCAACTAGGAAAAGAATAACTAGTAAAAAGGCCAAATAAGTGCCATTGTCTTATTCAAGATTAACTACACAAATAACTAATAAGAGCTAGTTGAGGCGTTCATTGAGTTCTCTGCCTCAACTAGTGCACGGCTACACGGCCCTCCTTCTCCAACGCTAACCTGATGCAGGCCAACTTGATCAAGCTACATTCATGCCTTGGAAGAAGCTACGTTCATGCTATGATTGCGCAATGATGGAAGAAGCGGGTAGCATGTCGGATAAGACAAGAAAAGGCGTTGGTTAGCCTTGAAGAAGGAGGGGCGTGCACTAGTTGAGGCAGAGAACTCAATGAACGCCTCAACTAGCTGTTATTAGTTATTTGTGTAGTTAATCTTGAATAAGACAATGGCACTTATTTAGCCCTGCGTGATCACTGTGAGCACGTGATTTTTGCCCTGCCCTAAATACTCCTAAAAATAAATAAAATAGTTCGAATTGATTATTAGCCATTTTAATAATTAATTGGATCTATAATTACTCATATTTAAGTATTAGGTCATTAATTCAAGAAACAAAATTGAAAATCATAAAATAGTGCATCTTTATCGTGGCCTAGTTTTAATGTTTAATTCATAGAGCCTAGCATCGTGTTAAATTAGTTTAGTTTCACATTTTGATGAATTAGGATTTTTATTATTTATTATTAGGACTTTTATTTTTTAGAAAATTAGTTAACAATTAAAGAGAGGGATTAATTAGAGTTAAAAAACGGACTGGGCCAAAGTTGCAAAAGAAATTGGCCCAATTACACCAGCCCAGCCGGTCAGCCCAACACTCCAAACCCTCACCCAATCTCAGCCGTTGATCACAATGAGATCAACGGTCCAAAATCATCCTACACTAAATATAAAAACATCCCTTAAACTAAACCCTAAACCTAATCTTTTCTTCCACTCAAACACACCCGCCGCTACACCTCCGCCTACACCACTGCCTGCGCCGGATTCCGCCACTCAAACTCACCCAAACTCGGACGAGTTGAAACCCCAACTCGTCCGTGGTCCCCCCCTCTTCCTCACGTACTATAGCCCTAACAAACCCCTGACAAAAGCTTACACTCGAGGGTTTTGGCGTATTTGGAACCACACTCGGAACGAATGGGGGCCGTGGATTGATTATTTATCAATCCTCGCCTTCCATTTGTCCCGGATTCGGTTTTGAAAAAGAAATTTGGAGGGTTTTCGGAAAAAGGTGAGTTTTTGGTATTTTCCTTTTGGTTTTTCCGTTTATTTTCCGGGGCTTTCTTGGGGAAAAGGGTTTTGGGGAGGCCTCCTATATATAGTTGAAATTCTTTTACAGTGGGGGGGGATTTTTTTTTAAGAGGTCGAAAATTTCAGAGAAAGGGAGTAAAAACTCGAGTGAGGTTTGAAAATTAAAAGAAACGAACAGAGAAATAGAAAGAAAAACAGAGTGAGGAGAAAAAGAAAAATCGTTTGAGGTCTGAGATTTTTTTTAAGAAAGAAACAAAAATCGAGCAAAAAAAGGGAAAAAACAGAGAGCTGGGAGTTCTCTCTGATTTTGAAAAACTCAAGAAATCTGAAGCTGGGGTCGTTCGTTTGCTGCTTTCGATTGTTCGTTTAGCGTCGTGCATTAATTAGGTATGCTTCATACTCTTTTACAATTGTAAGTCGTGAATGAATTATATCTGTTTGAACAAGTCTTGCTCATCTTCTTCAGTAAATTACAACTCTGCTACTTCCGTTTCTGTTTGTTTGTTACGGGTATTGCCATGTTTTAGCACCGTACTTCAGGTTGTTTTGTTGGTTCGTTTATGCTGTTTTGCGTTCGACTGAGTAGTCGTTACAGTTTAATTGAAGTTTTGTTCATGTTATCTGTATGTTTTCTTCGTCGCATTGTCCGGACTCAATGTAATCAATGTCCATGCTTCTTGTTACTGTTTCACTGCTCATAACCGTGATTTTATTGAAATGCTTGTCTCGCTAGTTTTTTCGCGTTAATCCATCAGTTGTTTGAATCGAATCTCGATGACTTGGGAATGAGTCACAAGTTATTTTGGTTTCACTGTACCATTTTGACAAATTTCTGGGATCTTTAAGCTGACTTCAGATTGTAAATTGAAGTTATTACTGAAATTATTGATGCTTGTCAGTGGTAGATGAAGTTATCGCTCTTCCTGTCTTACGACCTCTAATTAATCAAGACTTTCCTCTGTTTCTCTGTTATCGCTACAAACGGCGTTCTTAATGTAGTATGTTTGATGTAACAAAGTCTGGTTGCGCAGTAATGGTTACTAATGAAAATTTCAGATTACTATCACATGTTGGGAGTTAATGACCATTTTGTAATTAAAATAGTTAGCTGATTTGTGGTCGCTGCGATGTAAAATTTCGAGCATATTCGTCCGTAAGAAAATTACTGATTATGAAATCTTAGCTGTATGTTTGGTTAATCCTGTTTTTTTTATGGCATTTTATTTCCAAATATGGTTGTTCGTTAAAGGCTGATGCTGAAATGAGGTTATTTGACTCACCGTGTCGGCTACCATCTTACATTAACGTTTGTGATGTAAATTTTAGAACTTGTATTACTACTTGTAAAACTAACAGTCATATCTATGAGGAAACTACTCCTACTTAAAATCTGTTCACTTTTTTGGCGAATATGGCCGTTTGTGCAAAGTTAGTATTGAAATTAAAATGGGTCTCTTCTTGTGGAACTAAAGGCTGCAACTGTGGTTAAAGCTAGGCATAAACAATTGTATTAAAATTAATCAATTAACCATTGATGCAAATTAGGTTGAACACTGATATTAATGCTTTATAACAGCTAGTGTTATTGAGATATGTCAAATTAGTAGAGGCGTGCCATATAGCTAACAAATAATTACCTGTGGCCCTCTTTATCAATCAAATATAAGATTAGAATAAGTAAGCTTTTAACATTTTAAATTAGGAAGTTCAATTCAAACACGATTAATTATGTTGTCGCTATGGGTACGGTTTTCGTGACATAGTGACAATGCTAACCTTCGGGGGTGCCTTTTAGGTGGTCCGATTTAAACAAATTTGAATAAAAAAAATATTAAAATTAATTTTGGGTGTGCCATACCAAATGAATATACAAACATATGGCCCTCATTAATTAAAACATTTAGAAAATTGAGGCGTGCCATTTAGCAAATTCCATGGCCCTCCACAAATTAAAACACGTAGTTGCTTTAGGCGCGCTATTTTTGATCTTCCAAATTCGGGTGCGCATTTATGTGACCCAAATCCAAAATCCCGGTGTTTAATTAAAAGGTGTTACAAATTACGGGTGCATTTATGTGACGTGATTTCTGACATATTTTGATTAACATCGCAATTTTCCAAATAATTTAAAAACGGAAAAGCGAAATAAAGTAAAATGCACTATAGGCTAATAATAGATAATAAAATCATATAATAAGCCGATTATAACAATTAAGCGACCGTGCTAGAACCACGGAATCCGAGGGTGCCTAACACCTTCCCTCAGGTTAACAGAATTCCTTACTTAGAATTTCTGGTTCGCAGACTTCAAAAAAAAAGTCGAATTTTTCCTCGATCTAGGATAAAAATAAATCGGTGACTTGGAACACCAATTAAAATATTCCAAGTGGCGACTCTAAAAATTAAATAAATAATCTCATTTCGATTAAATGTCACTTTAATTGGAAAAACTCTTTTAATATATTTCCATCCCGGGAATGTATGAAAAGGGGTGTGACAATCACTTGACACTTAGCCAAATTATTGGCCTGCATCATGTGTATATTTTATAGAATCATATATGTTTTATCATACTAATATAGGGTAAAAGTGCATTACCAATTCTGTTGCAGGATCAGGGGTCATATCAACAATGTGGTCAGAATCAGTGAGATTCAGCTTGCGGGGCGGTGGCAATGGTATCTCTCTCTCTCACCATTTTGTTCTGACCAGTTCCACTATAGTTTCTTTGTCAAGCACCCAATAAAATTTATGTAAGGGTCCTCCATATAGTGTGGATGAAACTTTTAACTCTTGCAGTGGAGATTAGATACTTGTGGAAGAGCTTAAGCTTGACTGCATAATATTGAATGTAATCTTCCCACATGACTCCTCTAATTTGTTGTTCCTGTAAAGTGTCAATTTATCGTAGAAGCAGTTAGATTATATTATAATTATAAGAAGTTGATTATATTATATAAAATATAGACAAAATTACCTCTTCACCTTCTAAAATCAGATTTTGAAATCTAATTTTTTCTCACTTTCTCGTTCTCAGCCTATATCCACAATTTGGACTTTACATGTTCAATCAGGTGTGTCAGGTGTTATTTGATTGACATTTCCTCTTAATGCCATTATATCTTGATAACAAAGGCAAAATTCATGAGAAAATCATAAAGAATGAAAAAATATGGAGCATTGACTAAAAGTTTTAGCAAGTCATTATTCAAAAAGAACAAAAATCTGACTACAAACAGAGAAAGTGCAATGGAAAACAAAAATTGCACAAATGACTCAGAAAACAGAGAGCTCAAGTTATCACACGATTAAGTACATAAACAACTGCACCTCCATGTCCTTTGAGTGCGTAAATTAAAAAGGAAAAAAGAAGGTAAAAAGAAGATGTTCATTAAACCTACAAGAATTTTTAACCCAAAAAAATCAATGCTCAAGATCAGAAGCTGTTGAACAGAGTAAATAACCCGTGCAAAAGGGAAGCAGATAGTAGAAACTCTAAAGAAGTCAAAGGGGAAAAAAAAATTAGCAGGAAAGACAACGAGCCTAGCAGAATGATCACTATGCAACAACTTTTATGTATTTTCCAACTAAACTCAAAGAATCAAATTAGAAGAAAGATATTTAAAAGTCAGTTTCCATATGCATAAACGGAAGTACATCATCAAGTATAATGAATGACGTTTTTCCCCAGGAGCAAAATGAACTTTTGCTTACAACATATGATATACGATTCTAAGAACCCAATAAACAACATTGCAGCACTAAATGGAAGGACTCTAGCATTTCTAAGATCACACTACTTGAAAATGAGGAGAATGGTAACTGAAGAGTGCAAGCATAGGATAATTCAGGAAAAGTATACGATTCTAAGAACCTAATAAACAATATTGCAATACTAAATGGCAGGCCTCTAGCATTTCTAAGATCACACAACTTGAAAATAAGGAGAATGGTAACTGAAGAGTGCAAGCATAGGATAATTCAGAAAAAGTTCTAATGTGATCAAAAGAAAGAACTAAACATGAAGAGTCTCCAGGAAGGATGAATGAGCATTGTTTTTGCTTTTACTACTAAAAATGCAGAATATCATAACTGATGTATACAAATACATATACTTGGATCTCGGACACTTGGGATATTTGTTAGTATCAAAACATCTCTTAAAAAGTGCATCTATAAATCAGAAATAACTACCCAAAGAAAGAAGATGGTATCACACATAGTTATTTTAACCCCCTGTAGCTACATTAATGTCAATATCCAAAAGTTGATTGACCTCCAATTATGTATCGACATAAATCTTTTTCACAAGTGTTCTTGCGCTAATAGGGACAATCCTTCACATTTGATCAATATAGGAAACCATAGACAACAAATATCTTATGCGCATTACGTATATAATAGGAGAATTTTCTGCAAAATATATACAAAAAATGACATAAAGACATTGTATGTCACAAAATTGCAGGGAATCTAATATATTCAAAATTTTGAGCTTGTTTTTCTAAAATGGATAAACTGGTCATTTATACAAAAGAAGTTGATATCAACCAAAAGCATCTTCAATCGTAGTGCAATACCAAACCATCAACAAAATAAAAGAAATCAAATCTAGCACAACTGGTGACAACTTGCAACCAAAAAAGAACCTAAGAAAAAGATGCTGAATGAATCTATTAGGAACATTCTGTTTTTACAACCTATCATTCAAATTCCACTGATATCACAATCTTTGGAATGACCTGCATGCCAAGGGGAGCCACTAAAAATTTTCAGGTTTAAATATCCTCGCTTCATCTTAGTTTGAAGAACTGCCACAAGATTGACCAATGGGATGGGAAGAAACAGACACAGGCCAAAAAGACCAAGGCTGACACAAATGCCAACTACAGCTGCAAGTTTGGATGGTCATTGAACTCCTTGTACATATTTGATTCCTAAGGCCTACACATCCCCATTTAATGTTCCTGAAATCATAGAGAAGGGCTCACACCAAGGTTCACCAACTAACGAATCTCAACCTAAAATGTCAATAAGGCAACTTCAATCCTCAGTGCTTAACCATAGGTATGCTTCATGGAGTGTGAAATTTTTTGTTCTTAATAAGACCCAACATGTCAACATAATGAGAAAATACAACAAAATATGAAGATTAAGTACCGTTCCATGTGGATCAAACGACATCTTCAACTGATTTTGCAGGAGAAGAAAAAAGATTAACAGGAAGGACGTAGGACGTGCTCTGCTTTAGTACCAAACAAAAATCAATAATATTAGAAAGAACATAAAAATGTTTATCAATAATACATAGCAAATTTTGTCATCCTCAACGGGAAAACAAAAATGAATAGCTTTTGGAACTGGGAATTCTTGCTAATAATAATCTTTAGAATCCATTGAAGTCATTGTCAGTATCTTTCGTTCTTGAAGATTAGGGAGTCGTCGATATTGTTATGCTGCCACTTTAGTTTTCAACATCGCCAGGCAGCATTTCTGCGGCACCTTCTTATCAGCTACATCAAGGAAAATTTCACAGCTTCATGGGTATCATATTTTCTGTAAAAAAATGAAATAAGATCAACAAATACCTGATTATTAAACTAAAAAGAAGACAGTCTTAGAGGTTAACCGAAAGATTTTTTGATTAATACCATAAAACAATATCCTTTACCTTGAGATTCTCAAATGTGATACATGATGAGTTTATATCTTTGCCCGAAGTGCATGGTGACAGAAGAACAATTAAGTATCTTCGTCAAGTGTAATAAAAGACCAAGTATAAATAAAGCATCAGCCTTAAGTTCTTGCATAAAGAGCCAGCAAACTTTTTTTATGGCATAGATCTTTTTAGCTATATATTTCCTTTCTTTAAGTTGTTTCTCTGCCCCCATCGAGAAATACAACTGACTAATCTTATGTCAAAGAGTGGAGAAACTCAACGCTTCTATTCTTGAACATCTTGGATTTGCAACATAGTTTAAACTAAAAAAAGAAATAAACAAATGTAACAGTTGAATCATTTCCTGGCCTTCCAAGAAAGGGTTTGGACAGAATGACACTAACTCATTATGTTCCTCATACTATAAAATTCTTTTAGGTACTTGATTCGGTAATATGCAATGTGTTTTTGGCTGGCATATTTTAATTGTATAGTACAATATGTATTTAAATTGTTCAATTATCTCATATTTGTAGCCACAATTCTTCCTTTTTCTGAACTCTTTGTTTCATTATATGAAAACAAACCAAGCTGTTATAAACTTCAATGCAAATTCAAGTAATTATCAACATAAAATTCTCCTCTTGACATTAAAAATCAAGAGTGCTCATGAACGAAGAAGTTTAACACAAACCAACATGTTTAAGATGTCCACTTTAAGAGCTAAACTCTGGGACAACCAACTTGAGTAGACTCAGATTGATAGTGAATAATAAAACTAAAGGTCACAAAATTCTCAAGGAAAAGAAATCAAGACATAACCTTGCATATTGAAGGGAAAAGTAAAAGTAATGGCAGATATTCTGAAGAATGGTGGTGCTAATATATGGAATGGTCACTTTCCATGCTCTGTCTCCAAAAAAAACCTTTTCGCTAGAGAACCCAAAAAAATAATTACAATCATGTCTTATATTGGGAGCAACTTTAAAATGTACGGAAAGGGTAAGAAGAAAGACGAATTACCAATAGACGGAAACAATCATCATAGCTTTGTCAACAACACGTAAAAATATCTAGTTTATACAAATAAAATTATTTCAATAATTTACACATTTAACCATAAATTGCAACCATTACAAAGCTCTGAATGCCTAGATTGGCTTGACTCTACACCTTTAAATGTTTGAAATTTGGTATTTGGAAACAAGAAACATCATCTTTTTGTTTAATGTACCATGAAGCTTTTCAAGATTTTCCTTGTTTTTTAAATATTTAAAGACAGAAATACAATGTTATTCTTAAATATGGTGAACACGGGTGATTAATTTGATTCTAATAAAGCTTCATCTCCTAATATGCTCTCTCATATGGAGAAAATCAGGATTGTTTTATTTTATTGATCTGCAACACTAACCGTAGATATAAAGGTAGTAATTTGATATCTATGGTTAATAATGCAGAAATCTTTTAACCTTGAATTAATCCTTCATCATCCAAGTGAACTAAGAAAATATTATAGGTGATAAAGTTTGCAAAAATGCTCCTACAGAGCTGAAACAACATTCTTATTTCGTGGCGCTAGAACAATTGAATGGAAAACCTTAATAGTATTTGAATACTTTGTTGGAATCTTTTCTGAAGAAAATTATCAAAAATGCTTGTTGAAAAATATTTTCTAAGAAACAATTTTTATTTGATAGTTTTTAAAAGTGATATTGCTAGTTATCACCTCAAAACAACACTTAGAAGAATGATTGCACAAATAACTCTGGAAACAGAGAGGCTACATCGGATACAAATAGAGAAATTAACAATCTCTGCAAGAGAGAAGACCCCACAAAACATGCATAACTCTACAGTCTACACCCACATCAACAGAGAAAATTATACTTCGAAAGTTAAGAGGATTTACCTTTTGTATTTTCTTTGATGCTGTTGGTGATTCTGTCTGCAACCATGAAACTGAAGGTACCTGTGTTGACAACCATCTGATTTCTTGACTCAACATTGTTTACCTTGGCTTCGGATAACAATTAAATTTGTACGTGATTTTAAGGACACGTGACTTGGTTTGATACAAATAAAAGATAAATTAAAGATAAAGGCTAAATTCAGTAAGTAAATTAAGAAAGAATGCAAACCACATATCTAGAATAGCTTGATCTTGATAGAATTCTCTAAGATAGACAAATATGAAGCAAATGGATAAAGAAAATGATTAGAGCAGACTATATTTTTGTATATTGATCGTTGTTTTTCTGATGCCTTTTACAATTATACTCCCCTTTATATAGGGAGGGGAATGAGTCTTATACAAGGTAAAACCTATCTACAAGGTAAAATATCCCTTGAATTACTGATTTCAACGTCTTTGCTGATTTCCGCCGTGATTCCTGTCGAGATATTTAGGTATCACGGGATTTCTGACCCTTCTGTTACGCAAATCTGATAATTTTACCCTAGGGCGTTTTAACCTAATCAACCTCAACGATCTCGTCTCGGACATCATGGTTTCGAGTTCTGTTCCGATGACGTCCGGTCTCGACCTTCATTCCTTGATGTCTTGATCCCGACCTATCGAGTAGTAATTCTAATCAACACCAGCCGTATGAATTCGAACCCGATATTCTCTATGCAAGCGATCGAGTTCGACCCCATACAAATAGTCCCCTCGTTTTTTGGAGAGTAATGATGAAAAACGATATGAGCCGCCACTTTTAAGATTAGGTCAAATAGAGACATACTTATGGCGCGCGTGACACGGAGTTCGGGGCGTCACATCAAAAGAAACAAAACGTCATATTGATAAATGACGGTGGCATTGTGACGCACGTGGTAAGTATCGAAAATATATTTTCATAGACCAACTGAAGACAAACCTCTGCAACGCTTCCTCGTTTTGGGACACGAACCGCCACCTTTAAGAGGGTATAAATAGCCCTCTTTTTCTTCAGTTCCAAAAGTTTGCGTTATTTGAACATTATATTCTTCAAGTTTTCTGAGTTTGTTCACAAGTGATCTTCCCCTTTGTTCTTGTCTTACCCCTACATCAACTAGCTTCTTTAATTCTTTATTAACAATGGCAAAGACATCCAAATCTGTTCCCCAGAAACAAACCCCCTCTTCTTCTCAACCCGCTGAAGATCCTGAGCCTGTCGTTGTTGAGGGAACTACGACCGAGCCCCCTTTAAAAGCGTTCATACCGGTTGGGTGTTCAATCGGCTCCGATTTTAAGGTAGAGAAGGCTTCTTCTGTTCCGGGCCGGGGCGAACCGGTCACTAGATACATTTGTTCGATTACGAATAAAATCATCGATAAGGTGAAGGAAGATTGTAACTGGGTTGGTAAGTGCGTGGTGGTTCCCGCACCGGAAGAGGCGATTACCACCCACGTGGAGGGCTACTTGAGTGTTTACACTTATCCCTTCACGTTGGGCCCTTTGGACCCTATCATCATCGCCTTTTGCAAAAGGTATGATGTAAAGCTGGGTCAAATTCACCGCTCTGTTTGGAGAATAGTCATTCTCTTCCGCTTTTTTGTAAATAAGATCGACGGGCACCCCTTCACCCTCGATCATCTCCTGCGGCTATATAGTCCCCGAATCTTTCGAGGGGGGTTAATAAAACTTGCTCGCCGGGCAGGTAAAGCCCCCTTCTCGAGCATCGACAAGGATAGGGATCGGGGTTGGATGAGCTGATTTGTTCGAATAAAGACATCGGACCCGATCCCGACCGAAGACATGCCGTTCCCTGAGAAGTGAAACATGAACCATAAGTGCTATCCTTCTGCTTCAATTTGTCCGATGTTTTTCTTTCGTTATTTCACTAACCAATTTCACATGGTGTAGCTGTTTCTCGAACACCGGCTGCGATTATGCACTTGAAAGAATGGGTCGAGAAGGTGGTGTCTCAAAGGACCTATTCGGAGCGTGCCTGGGGCGAGATATCGAAGGGCCGATGGGAGGCCAAAAATCATGGTGAGACCGATAACGTTTAAATTCTACGCCTTATGTTATCGATAATGCTGTTGACTTATAACTTACTTCAATCTTCATTTGCAGGTCTATTGAAGGACGTTGAATTGAGGCCAGCGTCCCCTGGTAGAGAGATTCCCTGCCATCCCCCTACCTCACAGCAGGAGAAGGAGATAAAGAGAAAAGAAGTCCCCAGTTCCTCTGGGCCCGAGAGGAAGAGGCCGAGGAAAAGGATAGCTCGCAAGCCCAAGATCTCGGACTTAGCTTATCAATTGGTAGACGAGTCCGCGGAAGACAAAGACCTCGAATTTTGGGTAGCGAGCCATCTCGGGCAGTCCCCGAGCAGAGGACCGATGAAACATATCCTCATCGAGGAGAGGGCCCCGAGATGGGGGCGAGAACTGGGGCTTTCGCCGATGCGAGAGAGGCGACACAGGGAATCTCGGGCCCCATAGAAACAATGGACTCCCCTTCTTTCTCGGAGTCAACTTTTAATGAGGCCCGAGCCGCAAAAGGACACTCCCCGAGCAAAGGCCCTATAGCGAAAGGACCTTTCCAAGGTTTCTTCGACGGCGTGGAATCGGCGGATACTTTTGGGCTCGAAGTGCCGAGAAAGAGTCCCTCCACCGGAATGAGCAAGGCATCTTTCAGTCCAAAGCTAGTTGATAGATTTCCTGCTCCGAGTTCAGATCCTGATCGGAAACGGATAATAAAGTTTGCCATTCCCGAAGATGCTAGGGCCCTTTCTGTGGGGGTGGCTAGTTATCTTCGGTGTTTGGTAACCGAAGAAGATCAGGCTGCGATGGACAAGGTGGATGTACCTTGCTTGTTCAAGGAGGCTCAACGAGCATTAAATAAGGTAAGCTTATGATAAGCCTTCTCTGGTATTCGCCATTTTGCATTTCAAACTTTGACTAACTGCCATATTTTCTCTTTTACTTGTAGGCCTCGGTACTTCATCATGAGGCTTTTCTTCGACAAAGGGAAGAAATGGCGCGTCGTGAGCGGCTCGAAGGGGAGATGTCGACCCTTCGGGCCGAACTAGACTTTGTGCGTAGAGAAAATTCTGGCATGTTCGATCAGATGGGGCAACAGCTCGACTAAATAAACCGATTCCGATATGAGGCAAGTGAGGCCAAAGCAGAAATCAATGAAATGAGAACCAGGACCGATATGCTGACTTCGGAAAAAGAGGCCCTCCAAGCTCAAATGATTTCTTCGAAAAATCAATTATCGGAGGCAAAAGAGAAAATCGGGGCTCTGACCAAGAGCACCGATATGCTCCAATCCCAAGTCGAGTCGCTCACTTCGGACCGTAAAATTTTGGTCAACGAGCTGCAATCGGCAAAATGGAGGTTGCTGCATCCAAGGCTGAGGCCGATGAGTTAGTAGCCCAATACAGGGCCGATGCCGAGGCTGCTCAGGAACAATCAAAGATTTTGGTCAAACCCGCCTATCTGTTCTTGAAGAGTTACAAGCTCGAGGCTTCGATCTATCAGCCGAGATCGATGATGCCAAAAAGATCGAAGCCGAAGCCAGAAAACAGGTCTTCCCAGAAGAAAAAGAAGAAGACTCTGAGAATTCTGAATAAAGAGCCTCTTTTGTATAACTTTTTTTTTTGGTAATGAAGTCCCCATTTCTGTAAACACTTAAATTTGCACGTGGTTTTAAGGATACGTGATTTGGTTTGATATAAATAAAGGATGAACAAAAATAAAGACTAAATTCAATAAATAAATTGAGAAAGAATGCAAACCACCAATCTAGAATAACTTCACCTTGATAGAATTCTCTAAGATAGATAAATATGAAGCAAATAGATAAAGAAAACAATTAGAGCAGACTGTGTTTTTGTATATTGATCGTTGTTTCTGTCATGCCTTTTACAATTATGCTACCCCTTTATATAGGGAGGGGAATGAGTCTTATACAAGGTAAAAACCTATCTACAAGGTAAAATATCCCTTGAATTACTGACTTCAACGTCTTTGCTGATTTTCGCGTGATTCACGCCGAGATATTTACGTATCACGGGATTTCTGGTCCTTCTGTTACGCAAATCTGATAATTTTACCCTAGGGCATTTTACCCTAATCGACCTCAACGATCTCGTCTCGGACATCTTGGCTTCGAGTTCTGTTCCGATGACATCCGGTCTCGACCTTCATTCCTTGATGTCTCGATCCCGGCCTATCGAGCGGTAATTCTAATCGACACCGATCGTACGAATTCGAACCCGATATTCCCTATGCAAGCGATCGAATTCGACCCCATACACCTTCCTTATTATTAAATAATCTTATTTTATCATTTATTCTACTTTTTTATATAATGATTTTATTTTGTATCCTGTTTTTTTTCTTTGTATTATTGCAAGTTTATTCTTCGTATTGTTGCTGCATGACACCAGAAGACGACGGCAAACAATACAAACTATCGAAACGTTATATTCATCAAATAATATAATACGATACATTATGTAACGACATGTAATAGCAATCCAAACTAGTTGTTCGTCATTAACATTTTCTGTCAAAGTTATTGTTCATTTTTTTTAGCTCGAATTACAAATACTTAACTAAAAGGAAGATCATTCAATTTTTTGCAATAAATCTTTTCACATTTATAAATATTTAAGATTACTTGTCACTTGACTAGAAATTACATTTAATTATTTCTCAAACTCAATCTTATGTAACTATGAGAATTATTTATGTCACAATTTACTTGTCAGTTTTTGTAGGAATTAATTTAGTTAAATAATTGTAACTAATTCTTCATACAATAACAATTCCAATATAGTTCCATTATTTGAAAATTTTATGAAAGTGTTATAAATTAAAAGATCTCATTTGAGAATAAATATATTTAAGATTATTAATGTTGGAAGCAAAAGTTAAGACCTATTCCGAGAAGAATTATGAATAGCGAACGACACTTAGCTAATTTTTGGAGTAGTATTGTTGTTTGAGGAAGGAGGAATGTCGAGTATCTGGCATATAAAATTTTATCGTACTCTATCAAATTATAATAAAGTATTATCACACATAGATGAATATTTTATTCTATAGATTTATATTATCTTGACTTACTATTTGAGAGAATCAAATTAGTAAATATCAGTTATAGTGTATTAAAATTAGATTTCTCGAAATAAGAAAAAAAAATAAAAAAAAATAAATATATATATATATATATATATATATATATATATATATATATATATATATATAGTTAAAGGTGACGTGGCACCTCTTATATGCTAGAATTGCCATTTATCCTTTTTCTCTTTTTTTTGGATGTTTATCTTTGTTTTTCCATTCATCTTATTTTCAAAAATATATGTAAGAGTGTCTAAATGCATTACTCAATAAATGGAAAAACATGTCCTGTCGGGTACATCCGTTAAAAGATTAATGAGGAACACATTCAAGTAAAAGAAAGATGAAAAGACAAAAACCTTTCAATTTTTAAAATTATTTATTTTTACGGCATAAAATAAAAGGCTTGGGGTATTTAGAACCAACAACAATTGAATAAAATAAAAAAACAAGAAAAAAAAACAGGTGAATAGCAAATCCGACAACAGGAAGCTGACTTCTTTTTTTATTTTTCCTAAAGATATTTATCTATTTTATTTTTCTATATGTGTTTTTAATATAATTTAGTGTTCTTAGCATTTAATTTAGAATGCTAAAGTAACTAGAATATTTCACTGATTATAAAAATGTTATTCATGATAATTCGTATCCACATTTAAGTAAAAATCTCCCTCTCAATTAACAGGGAACAAAGAAAAAAAACTAATACTCCAATGTTTTCTAAGAATCTTAATTTTCAAAAGGTCTCCCTAAACCTAGCTAATGACAAATAATATTTACATATATATTATCAAACAATTTAACTTTTAACAAAGATGATAAAAGATATTAAGAATGGAAAGACTCTTTTGAATAGTAGCAGTTTGAGCATAAGCACACTTTTGACATGATAAATTGAAAATATCAACTTCCTTTTTTAATGCTTTTATATTTTTTAGTTTGTGAAAATTTTAATAAGAAAAAGAGATCAGTGTAAAAGTAAACACAAATTAAGGAAGGAGTAACAAAACAAGAGGAGTTTATTCAATTTTTTAATGCTTGGTTACATGAAGTTTCCAACCGTTACACTTTTGTTTTAGAAATTAGTATAGTGCATGATCAATTACTAAAAAACAATAATTTTTTTTACTTTTAGGATTCAAATGAAAAAAATAGTGAATTAATAATATGGGGAGTTTTGGACTAATTGGAGAATATATATTTGAGTATATAGATTAAAATATAGAGATCTCTTATATCTCAGCTATTCACTGATTATTTTATGAGCCGCGCAAAGCACGGATAAATTAACTAGTATATTAAATAAATAAGATACTTAAAATTCTCAGTGTGAACTTAATAGTATGGCATTCTTGTTTTAAGAGATTCTAAAGCAATATTTGTTTATTTCTAATACAAATATATTCTACCCTGAAGTAATCTATTAATAAAATACTTCTCGGTTGTATTTGTTAATTGACTAGTAATTTAACAGAGAAAATCTCATTTTGGATAGTAAAACTTCTTTCAAATATTTATACTCTCATGTATTAGAATAGTCAAGATCTTGAAGACGTATTATCACCTAAATATTATATTCCTTAATTGTTCGTATTATTCTTTGCTTTTTTCGAATGCAAGGATTAATACAAAATAGCTAAGAAATAAAATAGATAGATATGACAATATTCATCACTCAAGAATCTGACCTTTCAACATATATAAATATAAAATTTCAGATCAAGCACCAATTGAAACATGAATATCATTATAATAACTTGTCAAAGTTCATAGGATAATTATCGAACGAAACAAACTTTAACACATGGAAGAAATACTACTATATATATAGTAGGCTTAAGTAAAGACTCACACTCAAGAAAATAAGAAAATACGACAACACTGATATTACAACTTTGAAATAGGAAAGAGAGTCATCTAGAGATAAAGTTGATTTTGTTACTACTGTAACTAAGACTTTCTCCTTTAATTCTCCGCTAACTCCCCCCCTAAGAAGCTCAAAACATATGTATTTATAGTTATTTTTCTTTGGCAAGTCAGTACACTTGAGTATTTTGGTTTTCAACTTGGCAAGTAGTCTATGCTACTTTCTTGAGATGAAGTGAATACTTTGTTCTTTTTTCATTTTCTCCATTGTTGATTTATATGTCCATATATCAACTATGAACTTCCGATCTTTAGCTTCCTTCTAGTCCAAGTGATTACAAGTAGTGATTTGGTGACTTTTCTGCTAATTTTATTATTTCCTGCAACATAAATAGAGGATTAGTACCATACACTACTAAAAATCAGGTAAAAAGCGACCGGAAAAAGCGACCAAAGTTGGTCCCCATATGCCCAATAGCGACCAAAAAGCGACCAAAATGGTCTGGTCACAATTTAGTTGGTCCCTCTTCAATAGCGACCAATCTTGGTCGCCATCTAGCGACCAAAGTTGGTCGCAAATTTCAAAATACAGAAAATTAAAATCTGCTCAATTGCGACCAAAGTTGGTCGCCCATTTGGTATTGTAAATTTTCTGTATTTCTAAAATAGCGACCAAAGTTGGTCGCTATTTGAGAAATACAGAAAATTTAAAATACCAAAGTGGCGACCAACTATGGTCGCTTATTCAGTATTTTTAAATCTCTGTATTTTCAAAATAGCGACCAACTTTGGTCGCTATTTGAGAAATACATAAAATTAAAAATACTTAAAAGCGACCAAAGTTGGTCGCTTTTGCAGATTTTAATTTATTTTTTTTTGAAAATGGCGACCAACTTTGGTCGCTATTTGCAGAATCAGTTTTTTTTTAAGCAAAATAGCGACCAACTGGCGACCAAAGTTGGTCGCTTTTGTTGGTATATTTTTTCAAGAAACTGGCTGTTTTGCCAGCCACACCCCCTGTCAGTTTTACCAAATTCCTAAAATATGCATTGAAACCATTATAACAACAACAACAACAACAACAACAACAAGAACTACTACATCAAACAACAACGATACTAACAACTACAATAAACAACACATTAAACAACAATATTAAACAACAATAAGGTTTAAAGTTCAAATGAACTTATGCATTATATAAGTTGTTATTACAATTCAAGGTCAAGTCATATCTACATCATCATCGCCATCGCCGGATGAATTGCCATCATCAGACTGACCATCCGGCGATGGTTCCCGTGATCGGGGAATAGGAAAAGCGCCAGAAGCCAAGAGAGATTTGATCTGCTCTTGTAGAGCAGCATACTGTTTATCTCTAATTTTATCTTTCTTCTTCTCTCTTGCTTCTCTCTCCTTCTCTCTTTGCTTTGAAGCTTCTAGCTCGGATGTGAGCTTTTCTACATGGGCCCGCATAGAGGCGAGGGCATCCCCATCAAGCGACTCCCCTCCGGATGAGGTGCCTATTCCGTGCATTCCACACCTATAGCGGTAGAATTGCTTAGATGGAAGCCC